>JACCPG010006621.1:0-20256 GCA_016069955.1 Drepana arcuata | reverse complement strand
TTCTCAGACGTATGCAGGTTTCCTCTCGATGTTTTCCTTCACCGGAAAGCTCGTGGTGTGACTAATCACTGTACTTAAGTTCAGAAAAACACATTGGTACAGTCGGGATTCGAACTTGCGATCTTTGCGTCGCAGGCAACTGCTCGAACCACTCGGCCACCACGGCTTAGTACATATCTATATACATATATATACTTCTTCTGTGCGTGTGTATGTGACTGAATCCTTTACAAGCTGAACCGATTTTATTGTATTTTGTGTGTGTTCAAGTGCATTCGAAAATGGTGTAGGTTCATAATTGGACCAGATAAGTGGCGCTGAGATCTTGTTCCAGGCACTTTTACCCTTTTTTTTATTAGAACACACAAATAATAATATAAAAAATAGAAATAAACATTTACCTAGCGAACGAAGCAAAGCGATCAGTCGAACCGCATACTTGTATACCCGTGTTCTCATAGTCATGTACTGCGCGGTTTCATACGGAACTGCCACTTTGAGGCTTCTTCTAGAGAGTTCCGCATGGAGTTTTTCAAGAAGAGTGTGTAAATCCTGCAGGATGAAATTAAATGAAAATTTATTTTAGTAATAATAATAAAAATGATAAGTACCTGGGACAATTCCATACAAATTGACCTAGTCCCAAAGTAAGCAAAGCTTGTGTTATGGTAACAAGACAACGATACATTTACTTATATAGATAGATATATACATATATATAGGACATCCAAGACTAAAGTACAAATACTCGTGTTCATCACACAAATATCTGCCCTCAGTGGGATTCGAACCCGCGACCTCAAGTTTCGCAGTCAGGAGTTCTAACCACTAGACCAGACGGTCGTCTGTTGTAAAAACAAAGTTGTAACAAATCATTTATGGAGGCCTTCTTGTAAGTATAAAATACCTGTGTGTTTAGATAGCCAACGCATGGTCTTCCTAGAGTCTATAGGCGGACCGCATACTTGAATGAAAAAGCCTCGGTGGCCGAGTGGTTCGAGCAGTTGCCTGCGACGCAAAGGTCGCAAGTTCGAATCCCGACTGTACCAATGAGTTTTTCTGAACTTAAGTACAGTGATTAGTCACACCATGAGCTTTACGGTGAAGGAACACATCGAGAGGAAACCTGCATACGTCTGAGAAGAAATTCAAAAGGCGTATGTATAGTCGTGCTTGAGTAACGGCGATGGACTCGCCATCTGTCACGTTGGCACCTAATATACCTCTGGCGGAAAGTGGGTGTGTGGGTATTACCTATACACCTCTGCCTACCCCTTCAGGGACCCTTGTGGGAAGGCGTGAGGCATACTTGAATCTCTGCTGGATGTCAAGCATTTAAATATTTTTCAGAATGCAAAGATATAAATGGCATAAAATATATCATTATGGACAAGTGCGGCAACAAGTGTATCTGCTCTTATGGCGAGATTACGATGTGCACCAATGTGAAGTGCAAGAACCCGTTTTGTGCTGGACACGAGGAAGGCCAGAGGGTACATATAGGGAGGAGTTGTACCATGTGTACCTGCAGGGATGGTCTTCTGGAAGACTGCAGGAACGAATGCTCTCAGCCGCTGATCGCTGGTATATTTAATACCCATTTTACACAGAACAGTTGAAACTAACTAACAAATAATAGCCCAGTCATATTAGGGGTTTCACCTCGGAATGAAAGATAATAAGCTGGAAATTGGTAAAAACCTTTGTTTTGTTACCCTAAATATTGTCTCAAAAGTCACAAATGCTATCGTGTCCGCGTCTTAAGATATTGAAGGTCAAAGGTCACAAAAAACGATTTTTCGCGAATATCTCGGTTCCCATTGCTTAAATGATATTTTCACCTATTATGAAAGTTGTAGAGTATAAAATTCTCTACAACTTTTGTCTAAACTTTTTTTTTATACGATCAACCGTTTTTGAGGTAGAGCGCGAAGAGTGCGCAGCGTACAGTCATATATGAGCTATACAAAGTGGTCCCTTAAAAGAGAAAGTGACCTTGAATACAATAGAACATCCGTCTCGGCTATAAATAGAAATGATCATAGGGTAGGGACAAGTATTTCCAGTTATATAAGTATTTAAAAATTTACACGTTTTAATGGAAACATATATAATGTCGTTTTATTTTAAAATATAACTAAAATAGATAATCCAGAATTAATAATATACTATAGTTGAATAATTAAATATAAATAATTAAGAATAAGTACAGAAATAATGGGCATTGCTTAATAATTATATTTTTTTTGTCAATAATTGACTTTATACAACGTACTGATAACCGTAACTCACGCTTGACCCTGCATTAGCTCATATATGACTGTACGCTGCGCACTCTTCGCGCTCTACCTCAAAAACGGTTGATCGTATAAAAAAAAAGTTTAGACAAAAGTTGTAGAGAATTTTATACTCTACAACTTTCATAATAGGTGAAAATATCATTTAAGCAATAGGAACCGAGATATTCGCGAAAAATCGTTTTTTGTGACCTTTGACCTTCAATATCTTAAGACGCGGACACGATAGCATTTGTGACTTTTGAGACAATATTTAGGGTAACAAAACAAAGGTTTTTACCAATTTCCAGCTTATTATCTTTCATTCCGAGGTTGACCCCTTTTTTTACCTAATTTCACTGGGCTAGAGAGCTGAATGGCAGCGACACACGGACAGGTTCCAACCTGCTTTGCTTATTCTTGCAAATGTTTTACTCGACTCAGTATATTATGCTCTCACTAATTTAAAATGAGTTATCAAGATTTTTATAATGCATACTCTACTAAAATCTCACGTGAGATTGGGGGATGGGGGAGGGGGTTGAATAAAATCTCACAACATCTCACCAGGGGGGGAGGGAGGGACAGAAAATTCAAAAAAACACCTCACGTAATTTGTGGATCTCCCCTTTTTAAATATACAAGAAACAAATTCTGGTTGGGCCACCGTAAGGATGAAATACCTACAGCACAATAATACAATTGATTGTAGTATTAATACTAGTATTATATTTGCATAAGAGTCGTGGTGGCTGAGTGGTTCGAATAGTTGTCTGCGACACAAAGATCGCAAGTTCGAATCCCGACTGTACCAATAAGTTTTTCTGAACTTAAGTATGATTAGTCACGGGCTCTACGGTGAAGGAAAACATCGAGAGGAAACCTGCATACGTCTGAGAAGCAATTCAAAGAGGTATCCTCACGCCTATATACACTATAATACAATATAAAACCGATATTTTTTTTCGACTTATATCAATCACGTTTTGAAACATAATAATATAATAATAATATTAAATAATATATCCTCACGCCTTTCCACAAGGGTCCCCAAAGGGGTAGGCAGAGGTGTATAGGTAATACCCACACACTCACTTTCCGCCAGAGGTATATTAGGTGCCAACGTGACAGATAGCGAGTCCATCGCCGTTACTCAAGCACGGTACATACGCCTTTGAATTTCTTCTCAGACGTAATCAGGTTTACTCTCGATGTTTTCATTCACCGTAAAGCTCGTGGTGTGACTAATCACTGTACTTAAGTTCAAAAAAAACTCATTGGTACAGTCGGGATTCGAACTTGCGACCTTTGCGTCGCAGGCAACTGCTCAAACCACTCGGCCACCACGGCTTATTAATTATAATTATTATAATAATATAACTTTTATAAATCAATAATATAAAGTTACCCAAAACTTCAAGTCCGCAAAAAATATCGTGACTTACGTGCTAGCTTTACTGCGATCTCAGACTTCTTAACAACAGTTCGAGACGAAATATGATCATACCGATCCTATTCGTCGCCTAAATAGCTCAATAAATATTTAATTTTTTTTCCTTAGAGTTTCTTTTATCATAGAATACTAGCTAGACCAAGTTGCGATGATAGGCTACCGAACTTTCCAATACCAATTGATTACCAAAGGTGCAAAATTACTTAATAATAACTTTATGTAATACATATATATAACGTTTCAGTAATGGTCGAAAGTGTCCAGTTCCTACTCGCTTCACACAAAATATCCTCTAGCTTTGAGAAGTCAGGCAGGATATAAAAAGCTATAACGGTCTGATGGGCAGATATTCAGATTCAAACGCGTTATCCAGTGAGCGTAGCAATATGAATCACGCCATGGAGTTGCGAAGTGAGATCTTATATTTGCTGTAATCAAAGTTGGCATCTTATTATATCCGCGGCAAAAAGAGGCCATTATTACACCTCTGGTGTGTATATTCGTACATATGACATATGACTGACTATACAATGCTCGTTAAATATCTTTACCCAATAAATTACCAGTTTTATCAGCGCTTTTGATACAGATAGAATAAATTCTTGATGCTATCTGTTCTTATTAGCGCTGCGTTTTCTACAAATATTCTCGATGGTTAACGAAAACTGGTAGATAAAACTAAAAGATAGGATATGGTAAAAATCTACTGTACATTGCATTTAAGGAAGAGGAAGTTAACACAAGTAATAAATTTAAACATTTTATGCGAAAAAACTATTTTTTATTTAAAAGCTTTAAAATTTACTTATGATAAGTATTTTTTTTACCATTATTGCCACATCCATTTAACTAATGTTTGAATGGTATTCGAATTCCACCAGTTTGCGCTCGGTGGACCGGGGAAACTTCATTTGCGAGCTCCGCTGTCCGTGAAATGAAGTGAGCCCGCCATATCGCTATCAAACGCGACGCTGCATTACGCTGAAATGCTGATCAAGCAATTGTTTTGTATTCCCCCTTACAGATTTATTTCTCTCATTGTGAATACGAGGAATTGATGACTTTTCTCTTTTCCTTGGAGAGGGATGAGTATTAATTTTTAAGCCTTAATGAAAATTAGTTTTTTAGCTCTTGGAGTGATTGCTGTTTCTGTTTGCAGTCTTCATTCTATTGTGTCAATTCATAAAACAAAAATTACTTACGATTGTAATGGATGGGCTGGCAGCATAATGACTACTGCGCATTTAATAGGATTGCAGAATGTAAGGTTAAAAAGCAATGGAGTTATATTATATAGAAACGACCGATCAAGTGTAAAGCAAATAATAAATATCTTAGGTATAGGTATGTACAAATTACCACGCCGAGTTTTCATTCTATTGTGTCAATTCATAAAACAAAAATTACTTACGATTGTAATGGATGGGCTGGCAGCATAATGACTACTGCGCATTTAATAGGATTGCAGAATGTAAGGTTAAAAAGCAATGGAGTTATATTATATAGAAACGACCGATCAAGTGTAAAGCAAATAATAAATATCTTAGGTATAGGTATGTACAAATTACCACGCCGAGTTTCTCACAGAATAGGTGGAAAGTGTTGTACGCTAGTCCTCTGTACACCAACCGCTCTAAAGATAACAAATGAAAACAAAACAAGAACAATTTTTTGTGAGTGATGAACTACATCAGTCAATAAAAATAAATGCTTTCTCAGAAATCCTTTCAGTTGTACAATTATATGATGGGGGACAATGAAGCAAATATTATACTTTACTATATATATAATAGTAAAGTATAGTAAATTAATTAATTAATATAATAATACTTTTAAACACATACGAAGTTGTAGTAGTTTGTTGTAGTTTTTTTTATTTATACTTGCTAAGAAAATAAGCACATGTAACAACAAAGTTATACATGTAGAATCTAACTTCATTTTTGTTTCTGAAAAATTCCTTAAAAACGTGCTTCGGCGTAAATATCCATATCGGTAATCCGAGTGGCGTCACAAACCAGGTTTTCAGATTCCTTAACAAGGGTGTGAAGAGACTCCGAGTGACGCCTTAGGAACCGTTGAGTTATTGCGTGAAGGCGTTCTTGTCAGTTCGAATTAGAACCGTCTGACTGTGCTAGTAGTACTTCCATCTTACGGAAGACCGGGAAATGACTGTGCTAGCAGCAGGGAAACACACTCGTCCCATATTTGCGGGTTTACCCCCGTAAATTTTGATTACAGAATTTGTACAGAATTGGTATAATAGAAAATATCCTATTTCTAATCCAGCTAATAAATTACATTTGTACCGAATTTCCGTCTTTTCTTACTATGAAGTAGTTTTTGTTTGAAAGAGGAACAATCATTCGCATTTATAATACAACTAGGATAAATGTCGAACCGTCTGGCGATATCTTTGATTCTTCTTCATTGATGCTTATAGGCCACAGTAAACGTTTATGTACCATCAGGGGGACTCTGGCTGTTATCTTTATAGTCCAACACGCTATAAAGTGCAGAAGATATGATGTTTTAATTATTGGTCATAGTATTTTATACTAACTGCACCGAGCGGCTAAACAGCATGCGCTATGATCCTTCTAGTATATATTTTATTGGGACTATGGTTATAAACTACGTCTGTTCCAAACTATAGTCACACCCGCTTGAATGTGGCACTGACATCAGGTAAAACATCGACTAATAATACTAATGGTGTGAAATTGAAGTGAAATTGAAAAAAAAAAAAAAAAAAAGCGAAGAATCCCGACTGTCCAAAACCTACATACATTTGAGAAGACATCCAAAGACGTTTAGGCATAGGGCCTACCCCTGCGGGGACTCTTGTGGGTAGGTGTCAATATATATTAATACTAATGATAAGCGGTTACTCTTATTATTAATATCAATCCTTACTAATATTATAAATGTGAATGTAAGTTTGTTTGTTACTCTTTCACGTAAAAACTACTTAACCGATCATCATGAAACTTTGTACACATATTCTTGGAGTTATTAGGAGTAACATAGAATACTTTTTAATGAAAAAAAAACATTTTTACGAAAGATGAAAAGCCGTCCACGCCGACGAAGTCGCGGGCACAGCTTGTGTTTTATAAATAAAGAAATATTCAAAGAATTGTAATGTGCTGATAGTCACATATTTTTGTGCGCAAGCTTAAATCGCAAACGCTGATAGATCAAATTAATGTACTACGGAGTAGTATATCTTCAAATTATCGATATAAATGTTCACTATGGCATTTAATTATCTCTAAAGGATAAACCACCGTAACCATTTTTATCTTTTACATTATCATTAGTTTAATATTGCTCCCGTGCGAAGCCGGGGCGGGCAGCTAGTAGTTATATAAAATAAACAATATAATTAAGAGGTTAACATATAATAACAATAATAAATTGGGGATTCGTGTGTGAAGGAGGTTATTATTATTATTATTATAAATACCTTGGGAAATCTCCCCACAAATTATCATAGTGCTAAATTAATTGTAAATGCGGAAAGAATTTTTTTGCGGAATGCGGAAAGATTTTAGCTATGTAAATACATAGCTAAAATCTTTGACAAAAATTAGACTGATATAGACGTCCTGTTACGTACAAATGTGCGTAACTGGAGAGACGTTGAATACTAAATATGCGGTTTGAGTCTATATGTTTTGGAATATCAGCTTTCCCCATGATGTTTCATAGTTTTTTTTTAATACTACAAGAGTGGCAAACAAGCATACGACCCACCTGATGGGAAACGGTTACCGTAGCCTATTTACGCTCACGATACCGAAGTATCACTTGCGCGTTGCCACTCTGTGTTCGGAGAGCTATAGTGTGTTGACAGCATAAGGTTTAATCCCTCTGCTTCCAACACAATGTAACAATCCTCCCCCCTCTCCAAGGAGCTCATTACTGGAAACCTTATTCACCACATAGGAACACAACACAATAAATTGTGTTATTTGGCTACGGACTTCTATAAGGTGGAGGTCCTGTTCCAGTCGGGCAGCTCCAAATTCGAACGGGAAAACCGTTACGCTCTACCTTTCTCATCGTGATGTTCGTGGTGTAATTAATTATCACGATACTTAAGTTCAGAAGTCATTGGGACATCCGGTATTCGAACTGGCAATCTTTGCGTTTCAGGAACCATTCGTACCATTCTCACTGTGGTTCAGTGTTGGATAATATTATCGCTTAATTGATAAATATGATAGATTCATTATTGAATAGACAGATAGTGATATTGTGGGTTTTTTGTTCGACATATTTGATGTCTACTCATACAACGTTTGTTGTTTTTTCTGAGCTCAGAGCATATCTTTTTGTACACCAGTTAAACTATAAAGTCCAAATGGCTACATAAATTCATTACAATTATCGAAACAAGCAGCATTAATTAACGTGTTTACGTCATTCAAAGCTTAAGCTATGTAACTGCATTCAAAGCTAGTTCTGTGCGTTGCCTGCAAATTTCCGTGGTAACATTTATTGGTTGTGCTAAGTATACGTATTTTGGGACCTTCTGAAAATTTCAGAAATCTAAAAAACCACGCCCCTTTTACAGCAGAGCCGATGATTGGACGATGTACGTCTACGTCCGTAGCCGTAGCGGCCAATGACAGCCGGGGCTACGCGCAGCCGTAACGTTACGACATAGAGGCGCGCGGGGTGCTACACGATCGACAGACGCTACGACGGAGCTGCTACGCCTGGGAACTGAAACATGTAAGTTTATTATATAATATATTATTTTTAAATATCTTATGATATATATTTACTCCAAATACATCTGCGAGGTACTCATAACATATTACAAGTTTTTAAAAGAAAAATACGTACATACATAGATATTATATATACATATGTACATACGATGGTGCGAATGTATAATAATATGCATATTATGTAAGAGTTCACAAATATAGCTCAACAATTCCGAAGGCAGCTAGAAAGTTGCCTTCTTTAATTGATTATATTATAGATTTCCTTAGAATTTTCAGACAAATAAACTTGTTATTAAATTATTAATGAATTTCTGTGTTTAGGTGTTGGTGAAGTGTTTAAATTGATGTGGGACATCAAGGCGCGGCTATGCAAGGGCTCCACGCCGCGAAGGAGAAGGCATCAGGCCTGTTCGCCAACAAACCCCTCCTGTTCAAGTAAGTCAGTTATTATATAATCTATGATGAGCTGTGGTGGCCCACTGGTTCAAGTGGTCGCATGCAACGGAAAATTGCAAATTCGAATCCGGGACAGCACTGATGGGCTATATCTTATTTACAGTGAATAATCACACCACGAGTTCTAAGGGTAAAGGAAAAATTGAGAAGACACGTACATACGTTTGAGTAGAACTTCATAGACGTTTGCACCTCAATATATCTCAGGCAAAAATACGGTGTTGTACAGTTAGCACTTTCCGTTGTCAGATTAATCAGACACAATTTTATATTTGTTTGTAGCGTCGGTAATAGAATTTCAGATTTCATCCCGAGTATTATATAAAGTATCGATAATACGCATTTTACGGTGATCTAAATATATCTCCAGCGAAGGAGAAATTTCAATCAGGTATTAGAGTACAACGGTTCGCTTCTATTTCATACAAAAAATATGAGTACCAGTTAGCTCTAGCTTAAACCAATATATCAAAATGAATGAAAGCAGAGGAGCGCTTTTATTTTTTTTTAAAGTTAACTCAGTACACAAAAGAACAAAGAAGTTTTCTTTAACACTCAGCATTAATTTTCCCTATACTACTAATTGCACCCGGCAAGTGTCTTATTTTTTCTTTTCTTTTGGGTCAGGAACCATTGTTGGGACGCCCAAAACACCCAACCAAAGCTCTACCACAATTTGATCAATGGTTTCGGAAAGCATAGAGATCAAACTTAGAAGCATTGATTTTTACTTACATAAAGAAGACTAGTCCGGTATTGAACAGGAGCAAATTTAGTAAAAATACCGAGCTAGGTTTATACAGAAGTCATCCTTGCTAAAAAATACATCTAAAAGAGGAATCTCCGTTAAAAACTGTTAAGTTGTTATCGAGTTTATCAAAAACAAAGAGTTCAGACAAAGAGCCACGTCGAGGGATTTTCTTTTACAATATGAACTGCTTTTACATTAGTCAGTTATCAATTACTTATTTCAATGCCAACGTAATATAAGACGAGTACTTTGTCGTCTATGAGACGCGCGCCATGCCTCTTTAAATGTCACCTCAGAATGCTGCAAATCATGCTAATTTCATCAACTGTAAATCATTCGATGTAAGAATTCACTGCTAGTACTTACGTTAAAAACTAACTGATTGACTTAGCAAGCAATTATTTATACCTTAGCCACCATAGTTCTACTATCAAACCTTATTACTACAAAACCAAAATACAACGCTGAACTATTGTCTGTAATTGTCAAATATACTTTTATTCAATAAGCATGGCAGAATATTTCATATAATATTGCTCTATTATACTACTATATCTACGTTATTTAAGATATGGTGAACTAGATAGGTCAATGAAGATGACTCTGTGGAGAGCAAGTAGATAAATAAATAAGACATTATGTGCTCAAAATCTTAGCCACACTAAATTATATGAAGCACCAATATCTATCACGCTACACTAATGTAGAGTTCTGATCTTGCAGTTAATAAAGGTTTCAGTCTTTGTAATGTTGGCAGTAAATTATCTTTTATTCGGTGCAATAATTCCATATTAACTTAGTATCAAAGTAAGTAACGCTCATATTTCGCAATACATATAAATGGTTGTATACATAAGTACTTACTTAGGACATTCAAGACTAAGGTGTGGCACACTACTAGTGACAGCAATTATCTCTAGTCCAGAGGTAGGCCAGGTAATAAAAACTTATTATTTAATTAAGCGTTTCCTCTCATCACTTAACTGGTACTCCGCAAGCGCTAAGATTAAAGCTATCGTTTTCTATCAAGCGTTAAAATATTTTATGTACACCGTTAACGGTAACAATAAGTAAGTTTTATGTCAGAATTTAATTTTTCAGGCTTGAACTAAAGTAGTTTTGCCAAAGCAGATAGAAAATAATAAGGTACAAAAAACAAAGAGGAAAACAATAGGGGAGGCTGTGTGGCATGGAAGCAATTTAGCTGAAGCCGCGAGTCGATCGCCGATAATATTGACAGCCGGATAATGCGTGTTGCAATAGAAATGAAATACAAGGGCGGCAATCTCGGACTTTCTCATAACGAGCAGTTTCCTACTCAGGGGTGAAATTTTTCTAAAAGTTCTCACAATTTTTTTTTGTTAAAAACCATTTAAGTCTTTATATTGGCCGATGGCTCATTAAAATTACTTTGTGCTTTGTATAGCCATTCCTTTTCAGTTTTTTAAGCTATCAGTATAACCCACGACACTTTAAAATTGAGTTTTGTTGTTTATTGTGAAATAATTAACGTCAAGAAATAAAATAAATCTTAAGGTATGTAAGCTTCTTCATGCCTTCCCACAATTGTTCGTGAAGGGGTTGGAAGAGGTGTTGGAACCTTGTTTCGCTGAAGATATTTTTAGGTTCATAGGCTACAGATAGCGCGTATGACACTGTCTCTCAGGTACGAATTTAAATACGTCATTTTGTTTGTTCTCATGTTCTTGTAGGTTTCCTATAACTTAAAGCTCATGGTGCGATAGCCCACTTAAGTATAAAAAATATCATTAGTTCTGTGAGAAGACAACAGCATTGCAGGCAACTATCTGGCCTATCACACGGCCTCCACGGCAATACAAAATATAGCCTTGTACTGTGTATGAACCCATTTTTACCACAAACAGCAAATTTGAGCTCACAGATTGGATTAACGTACTAAATGGAGCAAATTCAATAAATAATGCGATTATTTGCCGGCGGGCGCAGCCCTGGAGCGCAGTCGACTGCTCAGCGCTGATAACAAACAGACATCATCCGGATTTGTGTCGTCATGCGAACCGTTCCAACGTATAGTGACGAGCTTCACATAGCTCCGTCTCTTAGCTTTAGAATTTTGGTTTCACCAATTCTTGTGGGAATCATGTAAGAAAAGTCTTATGTAAAACCGTGATTTGACAATACTGTCAAGATAAAATAACTGCCAAGTTCAACAAATTCTGTGTCCGATATATTGTTTTGACAATGCTTTGTTTTTTATTAACATTGTATTTGAAATATATCAATTACATTTCTTTACGCGCACGGGCGTCGTCTAACGGAATATTTATAGTCCCTTGCGGGCTAGACAGAAATTTTACCTCCTCTCTCCTCCTCTCAATTTGTCCAGATTCACCTCTCTTTTCAGATATTTTTGGGCGGTCGGCTGTTTGGTTGCGAATTCTCTCGACGATCCTAGAGTGTTCGACCAATTTGATCTAAATCGTTGGATCGTGGTCTTCCTCTACCTGTTCTTTCTGACATACTTTGACATTGAATTTCTTTTGACAGTTTTCCCCAGTAATTTTTTCTATAAAAAATGATTATGTTATCACTCACAAATGGAGCGCATGTGAACTTCCCTCAAGGACTTAAGCTCATAAATTGCGTTACGAGGAAGGGTAGCCGGTAGGGGGTTCATTATTTAGTCCGTTTAAATCACTAAGTCCTTAAAAGACATTAGCGGGCTTTGTAGCGTTATCATCAGTACACAAAAGAGATTTGAAATGGGCTGCCAGGGGGAGCTATCGCTCATTACTTCTTATATTTAGCTTGCTCTGTAATACCGGTTAATTTGTAAAGTCAATTAAAATGTTAATTAATTTTCGGGTACGTTTCTATGTTTCGTATACGTGTTATAATGGAGTGTTCTAACGTATGTCAAAAATAAAATGTATTTATTTAATTAGTAATTAACGTTTTATCTGATTTGAATAAATGATAATACTTTAGGTCCTTCAAATCACTCAACAGAGACATAATTGTTAAATGATCTAAGTTGTTAACTGCAAAATCAAGCTTGAAATCCAAACGCGTAGGTACTGGTATTTATGAACAACGAAAAAATTCAACGTACATACGTCGATTAGAATGGCGAGATTTATATCTGTAGGTTTCATTAGCCCTACTCCCTCGTTAAAAGGCGTAAAGATATAATGTGACAAAGGTTACTGTAAATAAAAAGGTTGCTTTTATTTCACAATACGTATGTGCTTGTAGTACTTGTAATTGTAATCAGAATATTTCCATAATAAATGAAAGTAATGTTTTGCTGCATAGAATGTCGAGCCCTGTGAGAGTACTAAAAGAGATCAGTGTTACAAGCCACCGACCTCTTTTAGTACTCTCAAATATTACTTTCAGTAATCACACAAACGCGGTATTCTGTAGTATGACTAGTGTGATACATCATAATTTGCGTTTATATTTTATCCCGTACCAAATGAGTTATTCTGCCATCAGTACGCGGCATTAAGGGGCTAGCCAGCTAAATGCGTACACAGCACTCTGTCTAATTGTTTCCGCCATTTGAATATTGCTGGCGACAATTACTCGATTGGTCCAGCCCGGAGGCCTGCATCGCCCCCTAAATTAATTGCTGTCTCGCATTGTTTTATTTAACGCTGCAAAGACGATATTGAGAATGGAACAATGCTAATGGCAGAATATATGTTTTATTATAATCCGTAATTAGAACAAAAACATAATGTAAATATGTGGAATGAATAGTGTCTCCACGTGATTACGGTAGGCAATGAGGATATTTAAGGCCAACGGGATCCCTAAGTATTTGCCGTGATTCGAATAAGTTTGTATTTGGTAAAAACTAATAAATCTACCTACAATCATTTCCGATATTAGCGGAGCGGGGATATTCTAATAATAACATATTCACGTGTTCTTAAACAACATCCGGGAAACGTGTTCACGATATTGAGGAAATATCGTTAGGCTTTCCTCTTTCATTGACTTCCTGGGAAAGTAACAAGCTATATATATATACATAACTTGTTACTTTATTAACAATATAATATATATATATATATATATATATATAATTATATATATCCTCACGCCTTCCCACAAGGGTCCCCGAAGGGGTAGGCAGAGGTAATACCCAACACCCACTTTCCGCCAGAGGTATATTAGGTTATATGAATTACAAGTTATATGAATATCATATTCCTTTTGAGCGGTGAATACAATATGATGATCACAGATTGACAGTTGGTTTCACGTTACACTACAAATTGGTAGCTAAAATATTTTGCCTGTGGGCGTTGGGATGAAATTTTAATGAGGATGTGCTTTTGCGGTCCCGTTGTGGGCGAGGAGACGGCCAATTAGTGACAGACTTATAAACGAAGCTGGGGTATCTATTGATTGAGTTCCTTCATACAATGTCATACAGATTGAAACAAGAAAATTCTAACGTTTTTGCATGTATGTGAAGAACGGTTATCTAGAAATGCGCTCATATTTAATCATATTTTATATATATATAATTATAATAATAAATAATAAGATATCCTCACGCCTTCCCACAAGGGTCCCCGAAGGGGTAGGCAGAGGTGTATAGGTAGTACCCACACACCCACTTTCCGCCAGAGATAAATTTAGGTGCCAACGTGAAGGATGGCGAGTCCATCGCCGTTACTCAAGCACGACTATTACATGCGCCTTTGAATTGCTTCTTAGGCGTACATACTTATAGACTCTATATAATATGTGAAACAATTATGTCACAAGCACGAGCCTCGTCTAAGTGGAATCGGAAAAGTCCCGTCGCCTAAAGATGCTTGCAGTACATATAATATAACATCAAACTAAATTAGTATTATAACTAACTACTTACAGATAAAATATTTGACCCAAATAGGTATCCCGAGGCAACGTGCCAAGAAGACTGCAGTAATTAATTTGGGACTTAATAATGAACTATTACTGCCAGCAGTTGTACTTTGTTCTACTTCTGAGAACTGACCGAGCCGTCGATACAAACTCGGTTCAAACTTGCAGATAATGGACTTTAAACTTAATTTTGTGCTGCATAGTTGCTAATAAAATTTATATCTAGCAATACAGTTACGTGGTTACAAAAAGAATACCTTACGGATGAGTAATCGTGATAGACATTTATTATTGTTAAAGTATCGTCATCTCCAGGGATCGATAGTTCGGTGCCGCAGCGTCTGGCCGACGGGACGGTGCGGCGCCGGCCGCCGGCGCCAAGGGGCCGCTCTCCGCAAATAAATCTTATAAGCCCAACGCCGAAAGATAATATTTCTGTTTGTCAGTTCTATGATATAACTACGAAATAATTAGCTCTGTAGGTATTGAATGAAACTTTTTGATATTCCAAGCTCTACATCAATCTGTCTCTACGATTTATCGTTATTTTTCAGTCTTTAATAATATGCTATCATACAATAATCATTACTAGGGAATTTCTCACCGTAATCTAAAAAAGGTTTTCACCGTCTCAAGCTCAAATTTATTATGAGTATATATATATACTCATCATCATCAGTCTCTTCATACATGCTCGTCGGTTTTGAGTACTCTTGACGTTCCCGTCCTTGAGCGGGAATCCTTCATGATACATGACAGACAGAATCAGTCAGAATACATGACACCTTCACCGTTTCCCAAGCACTACTGTGTAAACGTCTTTGAATCTCTTCTTAAACTTATGCAGGTTTACTATCAACGTTTTTCTCATACATTATATTGGTAATCTATATCAATATCATTACTTCATTGTATAAAAGCCAGCCAATTAAATGGAATGAGTAAGAAGTCTACAAATCATGTACCAGCGTGATCTGTTCTCATTACGGACTAGATTGTTATAATGAGAGTTGTCTGCGAAAGGACACGGATTTAATTTGTGTGCCGGCCGCAGCGGAGGGCGACGTCACTGTAATCCCACTTCAAAGGACACACTGGCATTACAAACTCCTCTACATAATACCTACCTACGTATATTAAATTCAAATGAGTCCAGACTTACCAGGAATTAATTATTTTTGCCAGTGTTCCGATGAAACTAATTAATCAAGGCTTAATTAAACGGGGGAGAGTTTATTGGACTTCAAATTAGATGGTCAAAGAAGTAATTTTTCAATGAACAGACGTAGCTTTATCTGTTTTTAATGCTGTAAAGGCAGTTCAACTTACGTTTTACGAGACGGTTAGCGGTTATCGATGCCACAAATGGATTATTAAGAGGTACTTAGAGGTACATATTTTGATAGATTGTGAAGAAATTCAGCGGTTAGCGATTTTATTACCAGACTTTCATATACCCTTACTGGCATAACACGAACACCAAAGGTGAAGTAACTAGCTTAACGAGTTTTTCCGAGACAATGAAGGTTTTAGTGGTTACCCATTTAACTACTGACCATGAGTAGGTTGTTCAAATCAAATCAAATCAAAATCTTTTTATTTCACATAGGCCCAGGTGGGCACTTATAAAACGTCGAAAAAAGAGCACGGTTCGGGTTGGTCGCTTCCATGGAGAAGAACCGGCAAGAAACTCCATGGTTACTCTTTTCAAATCATTAGGCATATACAACAATAATATTTTTTCGTTACAGCAATAGTACCCAAGTATGGGGAACAACGTAGGCCCGACAATAGGTCGCTGCTTACTATACAAAGCAGACATAAAACAAGATAATTATAACAATGTTAGCAAGATCTAAGAATCTACAAAGCCTACAATGTTCTCACATTCACAAATTAGACAAATTAAACAAGTGACACAAATATTGTCATCAGTACCGTAACTAATTCTGGTCAAGATATTGAATAAATTAAAATAAAAAAAAGTAAAATTATTATTGTAAAAAAAAACCCGAAATGAGAAAAGAAAAGATTCAGAATAGTTAGAGACATCCACAAATTTGTGCCGTTTATGAGCTACCAAGGAAGCCGCATGCGCAGAAGGAACTAGAGCCAGACTTCTTTATCTTCAACGTAGTCCTTGATTTTATAATATGCTTTTTTAATCAGAACACGTTTGATAACGTTTTTGAACTTTACATCGGTCCGTTCTATAACTGACTTTGGCAGCTTGTTGTAAAAGCGTATACTATTTATAATAAAAGACTTGCTCGTTTTTGTTAATCTATATTTCGGGATTACAATTTCATGTTTACTGCGGGTATTTTTATTATGGCAGTCGCTTTTAATTTTGTAAATCCCTCGATTTTTGCGGACATATAAAATACATTCAAAGATATAGAGTGAAGGCAAAGTTAGTATGTCGATCTCTTTAAATTTCTCTCTGAGAGACTCGCGAGGACCCATGCCATAGATCGCGCGGACCGCCCTCTTTTGTAGAATGAAAATTGAGTCAACGTCCGCCGCTGATCCCCACAGCAGAATGCCATAGGACATAATACTGTGGAAATAAGCATAGTATACTAGCCTAGCTGTGGCTACATCAGTTAAATGCTTTATTTTCCGTACTGCATACGCAGCTGAACTTAACCGACCGGAAAGTGTTCTAATGTGCGGGCCCCACTGCAATTTTGAATCGATGGTAATTCCTAGGAATACAGTTTCCGCTATAGCATCAAGTTTGTTGCCGTCAAGATTTAAATTCAGATCCCGTTGTGTTACATTTGGTAAAGAGAACTTGAGACATTTCGTTTTGTTTGGATTCAGTAAAAGATTATTAGCTGTTCAACTTTACAAGTCGATTAATTCTCTCTGTATTCGTAATTTCATTCGAAGACTTTCACTACTTGTCTGTCATACATACATACATATCATCACGCCAAGTCCCTAACGGGGTAGGCAGAGAGTATAGAGCGCCAGTTCTCTCTAGACTTACATACCTCTTTCGCTTCGTCCACATTCATCAGTCTCTTCATACATGCTCGACGGTTTCGAGTACTTGTCTGTCATAACTTTTTCTTGTTGAATACGAACGCACTTAGATTTGTTTTAGGGCTACTGCTCTGGTCGATGGAAGTGAATTTATTTCCAGATATCGAAACTTACTCGTATTGTTCAGTCGTCGTCTTGCGCCTTTGTTATAGTTATCTGGCGCCAGGCGACATGAGAAGCCGGCGGGCAGACTCTCAGACGCCTTCTCAAGAAAATGTTGCCCTTGGGCTTTCATAACACAATATGTAATAAAATCAATCGTCCCAAAGTAGCATAATGTTTTGTCATATTAGGGTTGCCATAATAGTCATGTGTTTCATTTAAAAATATGTATGTAATACATACATTTTATCATCACCGATTCATAAATCATAATATACATATACATCCTCACGCCTTTCAAGGTTCCCCTAAGGGTTAGGCAGATGTGTATAGGTAGTAATCATACACCCACTTTCCGCCAGATATATTTTGGGTGTCAACGTGACAGAAGGCGGGAGCCGTTACCGCACGACTATACATACGTTTTGCACATTTCCTTTCGATATTTTCCTTTACCGTAAAGCACTTGGTGTGTCAAATACTTAGGTTCAGAAAGTATAGTTGTCACTAGTACAGTTGGGACATGCAACCTTTTTTGAAGCAGGGAACTGCTGGAACAACACACCACGACTAAAAAATATTTAGCTAAAACATACCGATTTTATAATAAATATAGAAATTATGAATCTTAGAAACATTTTTCGCTCCTCTATGAAAGATTCTTATACTGACATGAGGGAACATAGATGGTTTTGTAAGCGTATCCGCCGCTACTAATGTTCCCCGTGTGCAAATATTTGAGCCCGTCAGACTTATTGATCAGCGTCATGATCCAGCTCGCACTTCACGAGGCTTCCGTCACGTCTCGAGAGCCTGTAAGCATTTGTGTGCGTGCAACACACTCCCGACCATTGCAACCAACAGGAATGCTTGACACAGTTTGCTGTATTTGTTTTCCGAACTTTCCTGCCACGAGCTTTCTGTTGAATGTAAAGGGAAATGAATAGTTTCGGTTCTAAAAGCATTGGAATGTAATGATGAATATCTTGTTATATGAAGATGTGATTTTAGATACATGAATATCAACGTCTTAACAATTAACCCGTTGGATGCTAAAACGTGAAAATGGACACGTATCTAGCCACAGAAACATTATTTAAAAAAATAAACATTATAAATATCAATTTTTGTGTCATATATCACGATTTGAGATAATACCGTCTATAGTTTCAATAAATTAAATAACGTAATTTGTATTAACCACATTGTTTTAGTTACCTTATTTACCATAACGTCACTAATTTAAATTTCGGGCGGAATAAGTCTAAAATTTTCATAAGTTAGTCTTGGATGCCCTATGTAGCTACTGAACTATCTATTAAGTTTATATAGCCTAGTTATAATAGTTCAAGTCTTGTTACTTTGGGGCTATGTCAATAAGTGTGGAATTGTCGTCCCAAGGTATTTATTCTAATATAATAAATAATAAAATAATATATTCTCACGCCTTCCCACAAGGGTCCCCGAAGGGGTAGGCAGAGGTGTATAGGTAATACTCACACACCCACTTTCCGCCAGAGGTATATTAGGTGCCAACGTGACAGATGGCGAGTCCATCGCCGTTACTCCAGCACGATTATACATACGCCTTTGAATTTCTTCTCAGACATATGCAGGTTTCCTCTCGATGTTTTCCTTCACCGTAACGCTCGTGGTGTGACTAATCACTGTACTTAAGTCCAGAATAACTCATTGGTACAGTCGGGATTCGAACTTGCGACCTTTGCGTCGCAGTCAACTATTTATTCATTTATTTATAATGAATTTACATGGATGTTAATCTGTGAATTTATTCAATTCCCTGTATTAATCAAGATTATCATTTAGAGTTTTCTGAAACAAAAACTATAAAAGTATTGACAATGTACTAATACTGACATACGCAAAAATACTAATACGCTAATGAATGAGTTTTGTGAGTTCAGCCGCCAGAGGTTTAAAGGTTAAAGGTTGCAATTAATAGCAACCTACAATTTGGCAACAATTGTTGAAATATAATATATTGTATAAATATTTTATATGAAACGTTTAATATAAAACGCCAGGCCTACTATCAAATGAGTGTATCCCGAGAGCGAAACTCACGTCATGAATTGCAATTTCGGACAAGTGTCTCGCATAATACGGCGCTCCTAAGCTCGATTGAATTTCCGGTCGGTAACAACATTGCGGCCCCAACGCTACCGGAAATGCTGATAATGCATGTCAATTGTTATAGCTAACATTGTTTATGAACGCTTTTAAGGGCTTATTATATAAGAGGTCTTAATAACTTACAGGCCAATATTAAATTTATTTAAAAAAATGATATAAATTTTTAGATGAATTCATTTCTAATATAACTTAAGCATTTGGTATATAATATTATCTAGATATTATGCACCTAGGATGGTTGTTCTTGTATAAAACAATTCTCATATTGGTTGGCAAACAAAATACTGAATTTTACGTATCAATTTAGTTTTAATTTTGCTATCTGAAATTATTTTCACCAAAACCAATTAGAATTCAACCCCTGATTTAAAAAATATTCTGATCTGAGTGCAAATTGCAAGA
>JACCPG010006620.1:0-10943 GCA_016069955.1 Drepana arcuata | reverse complement strand
CCCTTCGGGGACCGTTGTGGGAAGGCGTGAGGATATATTATATATTTTTTTATTAATTTACCATAACTCAATTTGATTAGTAACAAAATAAGAAATCGCCATATTCAAAAACATTTTAAGATATTTATTTTAAAGATATAGAAAAAAATACCATCAAGCGATAAGTCCGTCACGCCAGGAGCGCCATCTATTGACAGTAATCCGAAGTAGCCACATAAATTAATATAATTGAAAAATATAATTCTAATTGAAAGCAAATGCAAATAAAACAAAGAAAAACATTCAAATAATTGTATAATATGTCTTAGGAATAACTTCCACCTGATTTCTTAATGTCTTATTCTCAGACAGAATAAGTTTATACCTATGTACGTTAAGCAATCAGCAATCTTAGTTCATAGCACCCCTTTATGTCAATTAATTCAAGATCTCCTTACAACAGGGTCGAAGTACCACCGTCTAGACGACGGTTCGCTTTACATAAGCGCTGTGAGTCCGGGCGACAGGTACAAGACGTTCCGGTGTCGTGTCCGGGACCGGATTACCGAATCTACGTATATGAGCCAGTATTTTGGTAAGTTCCTTGATGAGTAACAAATTATTAATAATAACACTCACATTTGATGTGTCTCTCAGAGTTCCGTTCCGAAAAGTAGGTATATAACATAATCAGCATGGTTGCTCTTCTAAGAAAGATAGAAATTATTATATCCTATGCTGCAGTTCAAATTACGTTAAAGATATTTCAATCTCAGAATGAAATAGAAATTCGTGAAATACAACCTGGGAAACGGTGATATCTTCTCTTTACTTTGACACCTAGATAACCCTTTAAGAAATTGAAGGTGTATTAGAGCCGTAAGTTCAAAACGCGACTGTACCAATGAGTTTTTCTGACCTAATAAAGTACAGTAATTAGTCACACCACGAGCTTAACGGTGAATGAACACATCGAGAGGAAACCTGCATACGTCTGAAAAGCAAGTCATAGCCTATGTATAGTCGTGCTTGACTTACAATCTTGAGCAATTGACTTACAATCTATCATGATGGTACCTAAAAATATATCTCCGGCGAAAAGTGGGTGTGTAGGAACTGCCAACACAACTCCTTCGGGGACTCTTGTGTGGAAGACACGTGTAGTACAAAGATTTAATGGAAATATCAATATTAATTAACAAACCACGGAATTGCTCTA
This sequence comes from Drepana arcuata, assembly GCA_016069955.1. Lineage (NCBI taxonomy): Eukaryota > Metazoa > Arthropoda > Insecta > Lepidoptera > Drepanidae > Drepana > Drepana arcuata. The sequence continues at coordinate 9,745 of JACCPG010006620.1, read as the reverse complement.
TACTTAATTCAGTAATTTTTTTTTATACAGCAAGAGTGGCTAACAAGCACACGGCCCACCTGATGGGAAACGTAACCGAAGCCTATTTACGCTCACGATACCGATGTATCACTTGCGCGATGCCACTCTGTGTTCGGAGAGTTATAGTGTGTTGGCAGCATAATGGGTTTAATCCCTCTGCTTCCAACACAATGTAACAATCCTCCCCCCTTCCCATGGAGCTCATTACTGGAAATCTTATTCACCGCGTAGGAACACAACACAACATTTTTTTTTATTTGGCTACGTACTTCTATAAGGTGGAGGTCCTGCCCCAGTCGGGCAGCTCCAAATTCGAACGGGAAACCCGTTATGCCCTACCTCTCTTTAATTACCTAATAAAGTTATAATTTCCTTTCCTATAGGTCATATAACAGTGACGGAGCCAAAGGGCGGCGTTAGGCCTCGCGTGGCGGTGGAGCCACGCTCAAGACGAGTCCAAGCCGGGCAAGATGTGCGGTTACCGTGCGCCGCGCATGCGTGGCCCGTGCCGAGTTACAGGTCAGTGTGTATGTTCCTTTATGACTCGAACATGCTCCCTGAATGATCCTGCCTAAGCACAAGACTTCAGCAGAGCAACGATAATCCCGTATTGTAAAAGCTTCCATATACCTACTATTCAGCAATCAGTTATACAAAAAACAAAATAAAATATATAAAATAAATAAAAATCAATTATTAAAGTTTTTTTTATTGAAGGTAAATTATATAAGAATATATGAAGATATATTAAAAGTGCAAATTTGGCATCTTCTCAGGCGTACCCTGGTTTCCTCACGACTCAAAATCACTATAACCACAAATTTCACAATATTATTGTGTCCTTGCAACTTAACCAACCTACCTTTTCAATAAGAGTGTATACAATGTGGAAGCAAACAAATAGATAACTCGTTTCGAAAATCTTTGCCCATACAGCAATATCAACAGATCTATTTGCTGAAGCATCGTTTTAAATAAATATCGCAGTTTGCGTTTAGCTCGTCCTAGCCTTATATCCGGCTTAAAAGTATCGTCTCTGTTGTGCAAACAATAGCTGAAAGGCCTGCCAACGTAAAATACAGTAGTCTATTTAAAAAAATTATGAGTAATTCTCATAGATTATTTAGAAGTTTCTATATTTATGTACTTCTTAAGGGTATCTTGAACTACCGCCCGGGTATCGCACAGATTTAATTTAGGAAAAAGACAACATTATTAGATTATCTTTTTTAGATTAGATAGATTCGCTTTTAGAGTACTCGAAACTGACGAGCATGTATGAAGAGACTGATGAATATGGATGAAGCAAAAGAGGTATGTAAGTCTAGAGAGAACTGGCGCTCTGTACTCTCTACTCTACCTAACCCTTGGCATGATGATATGTATGTATGTAACTTTCCTTAAAAAATCTTACTGACGGTACGTTATAACTCGCTCATTACTTATTGAGCTAATCGTATTCACATAAACAGACACATCTACAAGGCTACGCTTTCACACAACCTTCTCGCAGGAATCAAGGCATACAGACCGAACATCTTTCCTAGAACTACGTTAAATAAAAATAGTGCTGTGAGCAGGCGCACGTGGGTGGCAAAGATAAAATAATAATATATCCTCACGCCTTCCCACAAGGGTCCCCGAAGGGGTAGGCAGAGGTGTGTAGGTAATACCCACACACCTACTTTCCGCCAGAGGTATATCAGGTGCCAACGTGACAGATGGCGAGTCCATCGCCGTTACTCAAGCACGACTATACGCCTTTGAATTTCTTCTCAGACGTATGCAGGTTTCCTCTCGATGTTTTCCTTCACCGTAAAGCTCGTGGTGACTAATCACTGTACTTAAGTTCAGAAAAACTCATTGGTACAGTCGGGATTCGAACTTGCGATCTTTGTGTCGCAGGCAACTACTCGAACCACTAGTTTAATATATCCACACCATAATTCCCTTGAAACAATTACATATTGCAAAACATACATAGCTCGTACCTATTTATTTAATTATTCATAAACAGGTGCGTAATAAGGTGGCAACACCACAATAAAATCTCGTTTTAATCCGACCATTGCGACGTGCCTGTCAAATTGGATGTTTTATTCCGTCGCGAAGCCGCTCTGATCTCGTGTTGAGATTTTGCCGCAATTTTATAATCTCAGCGGGACGTGATTCGCTTTAACTGCCAAGGAGCAATTTACCCGCAAAACCGACAAAATTGCATTATACCCTTGGAAATGTACGCAGGTACCAGCCAGATGGGGCTGGGGCTGTTATGAAAGTGGTGGACAATTTAAATAGATTTTCCTAATTTTATCATTTATACCGGCCTGAAGTAACGTTTTGCACAGTCAACACGTGACGTGTGAACTTTTCGGCTTTGACTCAAATTCTGTTTCCAAATGTCGATCTAATAACGGACTTGGAGTGAAATTCATAAAAACTTACAATCTTTATTAAAACTTAACAGATTCGCGTGATCATTATAATAATAATACGTGAACTTACAAATGTACTAGGTAGTATGTACGAAGATAATATCAAAGCATATACTGCGTTGCCCATATACGAGTAGTTCGGCGAAGCGTAAACCAAGTTTACTCCCAAAGTTGGACATGTTTAGTCAAATAACCGCACAAACTGCGGCCTGTCCACACAACGGGAAACTTGCCACACTCTATGTTTGTCTTTTAAACGTGCACGCAACATAAACACCAGCTTCACTATATCTCTATGTGTATTTAAGGAATATTTATTTATAAGAATAATAATATACATCATATACATCACGTTGGCACCTAATATACCTCTGGCGGAAAGTGGGTGTGTGGGTATTACCTATACACCTCTGCCTACCCCTTCGGGGACCCTTGTGGGAAGGCGTGATGATATATTATTATTATTATTATAATAATATACATAGTTGACTACAACACCATTGTGCCGATAGTCCTAACGGTCAATGACTTATTGACAAAGAGCTTTGACCCATAACTGAAGGGGCTTTCGTTAGATGGCTAGCTCAAGGGTCTGATAAAGCAACTCTTGTACTATATATATATATATATATATATATATATATTGATATATACATTATATGATACCTACATAGAAACTGCAGGATCCAAATATGACAAAAATGTCACATATCGTGGGAATAGAAACGCGATCTTTGCTAATCGCAGCCAGGGGCCATGATGCATATATAATTAAGAACTTATTTAATATATCAGATGTGACTATGTACATATTTATTGCTATTACTGAAAGAGTTGCGGTGGCGGGGTGGTGCGAGTAGTCTGTGCGATGAGTTTTTCTGAACTAAAGTATAGTGATTAGTTACACCACGATAGGGTCACGTTAAGGTGAAGAAAAACATCGAGAGGAACTCGAAAGAGAGGAAGACGTGAATATGTATATAATATACATATGTATAGATAGGTGTAGGCATGCCAACATGATGTTTAAATAGGTAGGCAGTCATGTATAGACGTGAAGATCGTTTATAAAAATTCGTAGTAAGCCGAACGGTAATGATTGAGTAACTTGCATCTACACAAACTTGTATAATATTAGAAGGATTCTCACATGGAATTACTTCGTAAAAGGTATAGGTATATGGCATAAACTTTCATGCTCGGCCATTGGGAAACCTTTTTGAATGCAAATGTCTCGCTGCATTTCAACTCCATTCAAAACTCTTTCTAAAAGGGTAGGTACCCAACTTGGGGAACATGGAAGATTTTGCGCCATATAGCCATTTAATTTCCTGGCAAACGGTTTGTTTGATATTCCGCCGTATGCGACAAATGTTTATGGTTCATTTTACGATACATGTTGTGTCATTTAGCCTACTATAAATTCCTCTAGCGTGAGTTATAGCTACCGTGAAATTGCTAGTAAGTCTACAGTTCTATATTACTTTTTTTGCGTGAAGAGATACTTAGTAATCAACGAGACAGATGGTGAGTCTGTCACCGATAGTCAAGGACGACTATACATACATCGTTGAATTACCTCTTAAAACGTGGTAACTCTCTCAGCATAAGCCGTGGTGTTCTGAAGATGCAAAAAGAATTTGAACCTCCGACGACCTGGGCTTAAACTTACATTCTGCTCTCACTCACCCACCAGTCATTTGAAATGGCCATAAAAGTTTAAAACGACCTAATAAATAAACGACATAGGCCTCTCGTGCTTAATTAACACAGCAATGTTAACGAACTATTTAACGGGCTTGGAACCTTCTCAGAACCGCCATGACTTATAGATAGACCTGTAGAGATCTGGCTCTCTACTATTATCTGCCTTCGCCCTGAAAACTCAGCGAGATGCGTAGATATCTTACGATAATGTGCGCTAATATTAACGGATGGAATATAAGAATGTGAAAGTCTCGTTTTATTATTAATTGTTATTTAATTTACCTGTTCTATTGTATTAAAAGCGTAGGCAACAAATACCTGAATAGTTTAAATTAGGGTGTTAAACGTTTGTCTGCCCCTACAGCGTCCTTGTGGTAAGGTGTGAAGGTTTAAAATCTCACAAATATTTGCTGCAGACGGGATTCGAACCAAACAGGTTTAAAAATCATAGTGACAATTTTATTATAATAAAGAAAACATATTTATTGTTTCGCACCAATAGTACTTAATAAAATATTAGGTTTAATTTATAAAGCTTCATGAAAAACTTATCGTCAAACACCGCAGCTACCCTTTATAAAACTTAATTCCCACAAGTAATTCTGTGCAAAACGTGAGTTCTTTCCTTAACTATATAAATCTTAATATTCTTTTCATTGAAACAGGTGGTTTCAAGAACGCAGAGAGCAGTTGGTACCGATAGAGAAGTCTTCACTATGGCATCGAGCTCGTCTACTGGGAGGTGGTCTACTTAGTATACAGAGTGTGCGACGAGAAGACGCCGGTAGATACGTCTGTTGGCTTAACAATACTGTTGGGGCCGAATCGGTGCACTTTACACTCACTGTCACAGGTACTGCTAATCTTTAGGTATTGAATCCTGTTTTCTATGTTTGTTAGTGTGATGCCTTACCTTTCTAAGGCAATAGAGTCTTTGGTGGGAACTTCGAACCAACAATTGGGGAGAAGCAGAACTTTTCTGCTCGGTCTCACTTTGATTATGGTCAGTAGTTTTCTGGTAACTTTCTCAGTAGTTATTTCTTGCGCATAGGGGAATGCTTAGATAATTTTGCGCTGATGTTTTGTCGAGGTATCATTCTACTACAATTTGAAACAGTGATTTGTAGGAACGATATGTATATTCCTATAGATATAGGGATCATATGTTTGAACTACCTAGATCAAATCGATCAAACGCTCAAGTGTGAGAACGTCAAGAGTACTCGATACCGGCGAGCATGTACGAAACGACTACGGCTGCCTGATGCGAAAGCGAGACAACTGATCTTTCTCTTTCACCTTGTGAAGGGAGGGTGACGATTTTTGTACATATGCATATATTTTTAATAGAGTAAAAGTATCAAATTAGTTGGTTTGAAAAAATAAAGTTTTAACCAAGTAGTTGGGAACAGGTAATAAAATTATATGATTCCTAGTATAGCTGCCACAAAAGAACGTTGTTGTTCAATATAATAATTTGCGCAAACATCTCCCTGTTACAGATCCAATATCCGTCCGAATAAAGCCCGAAGTATTACGAACCAAACCAAATTCAAGTATAAATTTCGAATGCAAAGTCTTCGGACATCCCATAGAGCTGGTCTACTGGGTTCATGACGGAAGACCAGTGACACCTGATCAGCGCAGAAAGTTGTCAGACGATGGCCTCCGATTACATATAAAAAGTACTCAAACCGATGATCAAGGGATTTATCAATGCTTCGCGAGTAATTCCAGGGATCAAACATATGGGATTGCGGAGTACTTTATAGATGGTAAGGTTCTTGCTTTGTTAAATCATTAATATCCATACTAACAATTAAAGTTAAAGTGCCAGATTATTTGATTAAACTAGTACTACCATACTAAATGCATATGAAATCAGCATATCAGTGAGGTAGCAAAAACACATTTTATATAAGTATATATGTATATGAAATGTGTTTTCGGTAAAATGTAAATGTATATGAATTTTACGCGGTTGAAGCCGCAAGTCAGCTAGCTCTTGATAAAAGATGCTATAAGCCAAGGTTAAGGTTTTACTAGAGGTAAAAAAGGTGACATTTTGATATTCCATGTTTAGATGTGTTTTTATTAATTATGTAGACTCCTTAATAGTAGTAGTAGCCAATCTTTTTGTCTGATACATGAAAAAATATTGCCGTTGGTCCTATTTTAGAGTTTTTATGAGACTATCACAAAGACTCGAAAATGGTACGACCAATTTTGATTAAATATCCACGAATGAGTTTATTAGCATGGATACCTGGATGGTATAAGTTCAGACCCGATAAATGGCGCTACAATTATGCTAGGAACTTATTTTTTCACCCTAACGAAGCTGAGCTACCAGTCCCGCTAGTGCGCTATTTATACTACTCAAGAAAACAGATCAAAAGAAAGCCGAGTACAAAACTTAGTCTTTTCTTTCAACAGCATAGTTTTTAAGATCTGTAAGTTTTGTAAAGACTGTGTTGCAGCGACCGAGGGCCGGCCGCGGGCGGTGGGCAACCGGTCAAGACGGACACCCTATGCCAGGAGCATACACCAGCACGATACAGACTGGAACTTCACTGGCACAAGGGGTGAGTAAACGTTACCGTACCGTAATACCTTCACGTCTTCCAACCTTCCACCTAAGGGGTAGGCAGAGATGTATATGTATTACACATACCCACTTTCCGCCAGAGATATATTTTAGGTGTCAACGTGATAGATTGCGAGTCCATCGTCGTAACTCAAGCGACTATAAACAGCCCTTTAAATTTCTTGTCAAACGTATGCTGGTTTCTCTCGATGTTTTCCTGCACTGTAAAGCCAGTGGTGTGTCTAATTACTGAACTTAAAAACATATTGGTACACTCAGGATTCGAACTAGCAACATTTGTGTTGCAGGCGACTACGGCAACCAGCCAGCCACAACAGCTATTTGTAATTGCTGACAATAAATGTAAGGATAGGTTCTAATCGCGCACACACACAAATTAATAGCACACCTATCCGCATTATTTAAGCCGGTAAGCGACGATCTACATAAATCGGCAGCATTACGGCCCGAGTTAAATAAACATGGCTCGTATATAACTTTTCCACTTATAGCCCGTGTCACAACTGCTCCCAACTTTATCATAAACAAGAGGTAACAAAGTTTTGACATGAGCTACGATATCAAGGCATGTTTTGCCTGTGTTTAGTTAGGGCTTATTTTTAATCGTATAGCCAACATGCGACAGGTTCTGGCTAATTAAGATACCTATTCCGTTGGAGTAAGCTTCTCGTTAAGATTTTACATCAGTTTGATGTATAAAACATACCGTTATGTATTTTAATACATATTATCTATTGAAACAAAGTATTATATAATATAAGTACGACGATTATATATTTTTTTTTCTAAAAGGAAGTAATAAAAATAAATGTATTTAGGTTCATTCCCAGTGACTTCAGTTGTAACATACTTATATAGAAATACCTACGGACTTTGTAGCGTACTATTCACAAATCCGCATTAACTACCCTTCAGTACCTACCATTGTAAGAGAATATTATAATATTTTACGGCTGTTTTTCATTCTTCATTCGCCTTCTTGATAGAATATTTAAAAGTCCATTTTAAGCGCGGATCCGCTGCAAGCTATTAGAGTCAGCTCTTCAGCTCAAACAAAGAGCTTCAGTGACACAGGCATGCCTGCCGTAAGCTCGCGAGTCGCCGTGCTAAACACTCCATTCCGAATTCACCAATTAAGATCTTATCTGCCGACTTTTAAGGTCGGTTTTCCCCAATACTGGCGCATCATATAAGCCGCTTTGTTGCATTATTAATTCGTTCCCCGCTATTTGGTGTCGCTGCTCTTCAGAGTTCAGTATAAGTAGAATCGTGACGTACGTCCCGCCACTTACACCATCCTTATTTTTTCATTATTACTTTTTCATCCATTCTGGCGAAGCTAGCAAGCATATACTGCTACTTTACATGCGACAGACATATAAATAAGTAATCAAAAATAGTGTTTGTTCCCTCGCTTGGTAAGCCTATCAAACCCTACTGAATTAATAAGCATTGGAGCGCATGATAAGAAAAATGTTTTTATACTTCAGCAAATAAGCGGCCTAATTGTATGCGGGTGATGACTATATCCGCTCGAGACACCAGGGCTTACCTATACAAACCCTTGATGAATCCACTGTTATACTCTCTAGGAAATATAATAGGGTGGAGTGCATACCTCTGGACGTCCGTGGATGGAACCAAACAGTGTGAAATCAGTTTAGTTTCCGTATAGGGCGTGAATGAATGAAATTAAATGAATGGAAAGTGAATGTGTTATAAAATAAGGGATACGTATCCGCTGCAAGTGTTGGAAGTTGGCCTCACTCAATAAATTATACAAGTGGCTGACCTTCATTTAACAAGCCTCATTTGTTCCCGCCGGCGCCGGAGAGTAAGCCTGAGCAGACAGGGAGGGATGACTCCGCGCCGTTACCACTAGCCCACACCTTAACTAACATTAACACACATTACAAAGTAATGTCTTGATCTTGTTCTTAGTGTTCTATAAATAGTTCTTCCTATGTCCTTGTTTTTAGCCCGAAATTAAACAAAGCTTGCGTTATGGTAACTAAACAATTATATATTTACTTAAGGGACTAAGGTACAAATAATCGTATTTATCACACACATATCTATCTGCCCGCAGCGGTAATTGAACCCGCGACTTCAAGTTTCGCAGTCAGGAGCATTAACAACTAGACGGCCGTCAAATAATTGACGTCAAAGGCGTTATGTGTCATGTCTGTGGCACCAAACCTACTGATTCTGTGGTGTTTAGTTAACTCTCAATTTGGGTTGTATTTCACAATGACGTAGGCCTTCGGGAAGACGCTTGTGGGAAGGCGTGGAGATACGTAGTCAGAGTAGCCATGGTATTAGGGCTGTAAACACCTATTCACACATTATTATATTCACTTATTACTTCACACTTTTAGGAAGGAATTAATACCTTGTAGAAATTCATGAACATTATAAACTCCTTGAACAAAACGTTGAGTAAATGCACAACGTAAGTAATAAAGATTTTCATGTGTGATTTAATACTAGCGAGTAGAATAAGACTTGATTCATACCTAAGGTTCATACATTAATTTTGAGTTGATTGAAAACATGAACAGCGTCTAGTATATCCTAATCTAATTCAGTTGGGATCATACGAATTCAATTACAGCACGTAAACAGGACACGGCTGGCAATAACTAAATAAACGCCGTAATTTAATGTCTGCCGTAATGAACGGACGGAACCTTTTCTACATAATTACATTCTGCCGTGATCCCGCACGTATCGGCCCTCAGGGGAACTACACTTTTAATTCATTCGTTCGCCATTTGATAGATCACCGACCATTACTTCTAACCGTTGCCTAATGAAGAACGTTAGAAGTTAAAATACTTAGGCCTGGTAGCCGACTGGTCCGAGTAGTCGCCTGCAATACAAAGGTTGCAAATCCTGACTGTCCTAATTAGTTAAATAAAAAATTGGGAAATAAAACATCGAGAGTAAAACATGCATACGTTTGAGAAGAAAT
>JACCPG010006619.1:0-39625 GCA_016069955.1 Drepana arcuata | reverse complement strand
GTCGTGCTGGAGAAACGGCGATGGACTCGCCATCTGTCACGTTGGCACCTAATATACCTCTGGCGGAAAGTGGGTGTGTGGGTATTACCTATACACCTCTGCCTACCCCTTCGGGGACCCTTGTGGGAAGGCGTGAGGATATATTATCGAGACGAGACTAAACCATTTAACATTTTATTACTTATTACAAAACTTAATGCACAGGCGAACTTAATGCCGAAGGCATTCTTTACTAGTCAACCTTTGGGTGCAGAGATAGTCATGGCAAGCTATAAAAGATATATAAAATAGGGAAACAATATATGTTTTGAATATATCTCAGCTATTGTACATCCTGATTTCCGGAACACCACTAATTGGAAATTTATAAAATCACTCAGAAGTACAAATTTATACCTTCACATCGAGTATCTCACGGAACAGCTGGATGAAGAATAGATCTCTATTTCGATCTAGTATTTTGAAACACGTCTGTTTTATATCGATGCCTATGGTCGCTTGCAATAACAGAGGTATCACGTTGCCGACCCTGCACTTAATTTCTAGGTTCTATAATAGTATTTATGCATTCGCTTCATTCAGACTCCTCAATCCCTGTGTCTATTCGTACCATTTTGACCTCACATAATACTCGTAATCTATCTCAAGAAGATAATAATATTAATTCTGATTTATGCCAAAATTATCATGTTACAAAAAAACACGTAATTTCAAGTATATTTATATGATTTCCCAGATATTATTCTAAAAGTCTAAATACAAAATTAGTAGAACGAGTCAAATGTTCTAGCACTTCCGTGTAGGTGTAGCCTCTAACAGTGGGATGTCACGAATGCCAAGCGCGCAGTACGTTTCTAAACAGCTTATTTAGCTTGTGATTAATTGTGCAGTCACGTCAAATGATAGTACCAATTAATCTGTCCCGACGCGAACAAAAGTCACGAAGGCTTAAACGATCACTTGTTTGTCAAAAAGGCTTCGAATGGACTTCGAACTTTACCATTTACTAAACGTATTCGCTGAAGAAATTATTTTCTTTTCGTGAATATTTCCTAAAGACAATTGAGTGACTGAGATTAAATAACTTTATACAATTATAACTTTTGATTGGCAGACAATTTAATATAACATTATCGGGTGTACCAAACTCCATTTGATAATTCTCTTAGTACAATGTTTTTGTTCGATTATATTCAAAGTTTGATTGTAGTAATTGGAAATGTTGCTCTTTCTGAATATAAGCATAAAGTCGAGCGGTAGTTCAAGTAGTTAGTTATCTACAAAATGAAGATTGCAAATTAGAACTCCGTTGATTTATACTCATAAGTTTTCCTAAGCTTAAGTACAGTGATCTCACTATGAGTTAAAAAGGAAGTATGTATGTATCCTCACGCCTTCCCACAAGGGTCTCCAAGGGGTAGGCAGAGGTGTAACAGGTAGTACTCACACACCCACTTTCAGCCAGAGGTATATTGTAGGTGCCAAAAAAACAAACGTAAAAAGGAAGTAATATAAATAAATGAGAAGCCCATCTGCATATATTTCAGGAGTAATTCGAGAACATATGTAAAGACCATGGCAGGCTCGCCATCTGTCACGTTGGCACTTATATCTTTAGAATAATCCTTATGGGAAGGCGTGAAGAAGATACTCTGTTTACAAATAATCAATCGAAGAACACAATCACCAAAGCGATGCAAGGTCTAGGAAAACAAGGTCTAGAGCCGTGGTGGCCGAGTGGTTCGAGCAGTTGCCTGCGACGCAAAGGTCGCAAGATCGAATCCCGACTGTACCAATGAGTTTTTCTGAACTTAAGTACAGTGATTAGTCACACCACGAGCTTTACGGTGAAGGAAAACATCGAGAGGAAACCTGCATACGTCTGAGAAGAAATTCAAAGGCGTATGTATAGTCGTGCTTGAGTAACGGCGATGGACTCGCCATCTGTCACATTGGCACCTAATATACCTCTGGCGGAAAGTGGGTATGTGGGTATTACCTATACACCTCTGCCTACCCCTTCGGGGACCCTTGTGGGAAGGCGTGAGAAAACCTTCCATTTAGTTACATATAAGCTCACGCCCCGGTTTTCTTATAAAGCGGTCGAATCCCGATCAAATTAATATTCGGGCCACGAATCTTAATAGCTAATTGGATTAGAGGCATGTAGCGAAATTACCTAACTGGGTTACAATACAGCGTACGTGTCGCATGTCGCATTTGCTCCGAGACGGCGCAGGCTTGTGTTATTGTGTTCGTTATACTTGCTTAGCTACAAATCTGTAATTATATTAGGACCCTTCTAATCAATGGTAATGGTGGCTGCAGATAAGCCATGCGTTGCTGCGTCTGTGATGAAATTGTGGGGCTTGTTTTAAGAATAATAATGTGACATAGTCTACTACGAATTGTACGCAAAGACAGTTGCTAATGAGCTAGATATATGTTATGACGTATCAGAAATGTTAAATCAATTATAAAGGCAACGAAAATGTTGAAGAGAAATATATTAATCTCCTTGTATTTATAAATAATATATATAATATATCCTCACGCCTTCCCACAAGGGTCCCCGAAGGGGTAGGCAGAGGTATATATTATGATATAATATATCCTCACGCCTTACCACAAGGGTCCCCGAAGGGGTAGGCAGAGATGTATAGGTTATACGTGTGGGTATAACCTATACATCTCCACACCCACTTTCCGCCAGAGGTATATTAGGTGCCAACGTGACAGATGGCGAGTCCATCGCCGTTACACATGCACGACTATACATACGCCTTTGAATTTCTTCTCAGACGTATGCAGGTTTCCTCTCGATGTTTTCCTTCACCGTAAAGCTCGTGGTGTGACTAATCACTGTACTTAAGTTCAGAAAAACTCATTGGTACAGTCGGGATTCGAATCCGATATCTTTGTGTTGCAGGCATCATGAGGCCTTGCCCTTAGGTCACTCTATTTATTGACGAATGTACAATTAAGTACAATGATTAGCAATACCACGTGTTTTACAGCGAAGGTAAACTTAAAGTGGAAACCTACATACGTTTGAGAAAAAAATCGAAGGCGTCGTTGCCAAAAGTCGTGCTTGAGTAAGATATGTCTCCGGCGGAAAGTGGATTTATGGGTACTGCCTACACACCTCTGCCTACCCCTTGGTGGGAAGGCGTGAAGATATACATATATATTATATAACCCAAGAGAGCGCAACATTAATCATATATTATTTGTGTATATGTACGTGTACTTAACACGCGTGGATCTGCGGGGTTTTTGCTTTGCATTGTCAGTGTTAGTATAGTGTTAATTGATGCGATCATAGACATAACACGGGAAAGTATTCAACAACTTGTCTGATAGCAAATAACATAGTGTAGTATAGGTACGAGAGCCCCTAGATATTTGCTTACTGAACACATCATGTTAAAACTTTAGATTTAATTGATTTCATCAGTTACAGATTGGAAGTATTTTTATAAAAACCAGAATTTAAATTTATTTAGAATACAAAAATTATTCTGCACAAATAAAGCACAACTAAATAATCGATAACGCTCAAGTCTATCTTCGTGTGTGTTCAATAATTGAAGGGATCAACCCTGTTCTAAATGATACAATTGAAATTACACACAGTTTATTGACGTATCTCGCATCTCGAGGCGGATCGGCGGCGTGGCGGTCTATAAATAAATTTACTTATAGTGATTAATTCCGATCACGGTGGGCCGAGCGAAATAATTAAACAATCCCACAATGAGCGGACGGGTCGCTCTCGGTGGACCTCCCTCGCTTAAACAATAACCTATTTCATAAGGAAATACTGCCTGAACGTATTTTGTAACGTTCCATCTTAACTGTGTTTTTAATTAAAGTATACCTATGTCGCACCTAGAGCAATTAAAATCTTGTATGCTTGCCTTATACTTAAAATATCATCTATTTTTGTTTGAAACAAATACAATAACTCGCTACGTCGAATTCACAGCAGACCAATAAGTAGCTCACGTAATAACGGTTTATTACAGTACACCTAAAGTCAATAATATTAAACCAAATGCACCATTCAGTGAAAGTGGGCGAATCTTTAATTATCTTTTCTCGTTATTTTCCTTACGAGTGATCACAGGCCTCGGTAGCGGTTTCAAAAGAAATAATCCCGCAATCCAATAAAGATTTCGCTTCGACAGGCCTAAGTGAAAACTTTTTTGCGATCCCCGAACAATATAAGTTTTATTCTTCCAAGTGGTATAAATTCCCAAACACAAAGTAGCTCTAACATCTTTATTGCTTTTCATAAAAAGTCCCTGTTTAACGTATAGATTTGCCAGTTACAGATCGGCCGGGATCCCCCGCCGAGACATTTTTTACTTTTCATTGTATCCATTGTTGTGGGAACATTTTGTTTTTCTTGTTACTGTCACTTGTGCCCGCGTCTCTGTTTACATACAATTCCGTCAATACAGTCTACTGACAATTCTGAGGTCTATATCTATATACATATCAGGTAGGTACCTATAATGATGCGATGATATGCGATACGCGATGATGATAGTCCAAAAATAATATATGTTGCAGTCAAAACTTTCTACAAGTCGAAAGCAATTTAAACTGAAAAACCATTTTAACAATGCTTGTGATTGCAAATGTGGTTGAAAGTAGTTTTAAAAGAACAAGTTTGTTATTTCAGCTTTTTTACTGTAAAATTTACATAATTATTTACAATATATGAGGATATATTACAACATTATGTTCATTTTAGTTCGTCGAAATTAAATTTGACAATTGCCAAATGGGATTAAATATTTTGTGGGCTATATGAAGAAGGTCTATTTTGCTTATCACCTACGTGTAACATTGCAATCAATTTATTTATCAACATGTACTCCTTATTCAGATTCTGAAAATGATATAACTATTTGCATTCTGTATATACATATCATCACGCCCTAACGGGGTACTCCCTAACGGGGTTGGCAGAGAGAGTGGAGCGCCAGTTCCCTCTAGCCTTGCATACCTCTTTCGCTGTAAGCATTACAATATATTAAAAAAGAGGTCGGTAGGTCAGAAAACATCTGCGATTGGCGGGTGCGATTGGCGGTATGAGGGAATTCTGGAAGGACTTTTATCACGAATCGCAATATGTATTTTATAGACGCCGTAAATCGGAGAACGTGGCTTTTTAACGTTTACCTACGAGCGCTCGGCTGACTTTTACGAGATTCGTCGCTCAAATTTTTATGTGCCTATCAAAGACTCGGCCTGTACTCCGTTACCGATGCCATATGTATTTCAGGTATTGACATGAATATTTGTATTTAGTGGTTCGATCCAATTGTAACTATATAGACGATATTCTGTAACAGTATACGCTAAGACATTGCCAATAAATAATATAATATGTAAGTACGATAAACCTTTTTAATATATCACAGATATGGCAATCAATCAATTGCATCAGCTTAAATCTATGCAATTCATTCTTAGTTCAATCGTACCCTTTTTTTACTACAAGTGTCGTACCTCTTTTTTCCAGAAGGAAAAGGTGATAATTATACTGGTCCCTAAATGCTGTGCTTATTCTAATTCTGACGTATGCATAATCTATCTCATTGCAATTTGCAAACCTAACTTGTTTTTTTAATTAGCTTTATTAATAAATCACCATCATCATCACGCCGAGTCCCTAACGAGGTAGGCAGACATTATAGAGCGCCAGTTCTCTCTAGACTTTCATACCTCTTTCACTTCGTCCACACATCAGTCTAGTCAGTTATTAATAAATAACCTACAAAATAGTACTTGCAGTGAGTGCCTGGCAGTCTGCAGTCTTCACAATTAAAGAACAAACCACTTTCTTTATCGTATTTGAGTACTAAGAAGTATTAAGATTATATCTTATACAGGTAATGTAGGTAGAATATTTGTAAACTATGCGGAGCCGTTAAGCGAACACTTATTCCGAACACGTTTCAAAGGTGTATTTTTAAAGGTGGCTTCAACGGTGGTCGGTATTAGGGATGCCGCGGCCGCTCCACCCCCCGAAACTTTCTCGTTCGTGCACCTTTTGATATTCAATATACTGCGGAACTTAAGCAATCCTTTGATGAGATGTTTTATGCAAAAAACGTTGGGCGCCGTTAGCGGGGCGCGAATAAGCGTTCAAAAGTGAAACACATTAGTATTCCAAATCCCGCTTGGGAACGCGCCCTCACCTCCAGTTTTGGGGGAATAAAAAATCAATGTTTATTTTCATAGGACACGATTCGAATGCTAATTATCGGTAAAACTAATTGCTTCGTATTTGTGTGAAAGCGCCACCGTTTTATTAATCGTTTTCAAGCGGCGCACGACAAAACCGGATTGAATTTCCCCTGTCCAGGCCATTTTCTTGATAGAATAATTAATTAATATTTAATTTCAATCGGAAACATCCCTCTTTTTGTCCCCAAACACATTTTGTACAATTTAATTAAATTTTTCATGCTACCGTTGCGGATTGTGTTCGGAATTTTTTGTGTATAATGGAAGCATAGAATGCACCGAAAATAGTGCTTAGAATGAGGTGCTGCAAACTATAAAGTACTTTAAAAATTCCATTCCCGTATAGAGTATCGTAGGCAAGCTATAAATTTTGTTCAATTTCGTCGTATGGGCAATGCACGTCGATGAAGCACGGAATTATGCTGCCTATTTAGGAGCTTGGCGTACATGTTCCTATCACATACCTCAATAAATAATACATGCTATTACTGTCTTTATCTAAAATGTCTTAGTCTTATATAATAAACTTTTTCTGACCTCTCTATATTCTCTATATAATATACTTTTTTTGACCAAGAAATATTTACATGTGAAACGTAGTGACGAGTTTACAAAAGTCTTCGAATTACTTTATTATATTATAATATATATTAAAATTTACGCAGCACACAATATTTTTCTGCACCATAAACCCAGTTCTCAATAAGTCCCAGTTCAACCCAGCTTTTGAGGATGACGATGACTAAACGTCGATGGACTTGTCATCTGTCACTTTGACACCAAGAATATATCTCCATGAAGTGGGTGTGTTGCATTTCGCAATGAGGTTATGTCAAATTGTCTTTTGTTTTATATCTGTATTTTATAAACGTGCTTACACGCAAGTTTTTCTATCTAAAGGGTAGTTCACACATCACATAAATATACATAAGTGCGTCCATACATATGCGCATGAGATCAGATGTACGAGTAGTCCGCTGTACCTCACCTTAACATATCATTTTGCATGGACCGCAATTCATGTTTATGGCAGAACTTGGACTTCATGCACTTAGGGAAATAGGTTTCCGATACTTTTAATGGCAATATTCCTCGCGTATCGTAGCATTTTATACTTACTTAGTATGTTATTTTGTAAATTATTACATACATTATTCATGTGGATTCGTAAATCAAGCCTAGTGCTTCGAAGGCTTTCAATGATCATTGTTTTATATTACATACAATATGTACACAAATACATATAAGAAATACATATAAGAGATTAGCTTTGCTATTGAGCATAGCAATCATTCCAAGCACAAAATATGTTGCATTCAATATGATATAGAAAAAAATAGGGAAATCTCAAAAAAAAAAAATAGTGTAATATTTTTTTATCTTTCTATTTTACTTAATCAGATAATATACTCAATAGAGTTTTGTTCTTCCAGTTCAGTAGCAGTCGTCAGTATAGTTACTATGACATGCGAATCGCCTACTGAAACTAGTGAATGTCTATAATTATGGCCCAGTCTTTTGTGCTAATGATCGCGGGCGCGATGTCACCCGCAGAAAACATTTTTGTGAGGAGAAAATTATTTGTTTGTTGTGTAGAAAGGGTAGACAGAGATGTGTAACAGGGTAGGCAGAGACGTGTGACACAGTCTCTTTTCGCCGGAAATATATTTAGCTGACAGATGGTGAGTCCATCGACGTTTCTCAAGCACGATTACGATACATATGTTACGTAAGTCTTTGAATTTATGCTTCGTAGTTAAGATATTTTACAAGATTATTTTCCCAAGACTATGTATTAATATTTGTGAACGACCGCTAAAGAGCACGAGAGTGCATAGACTTATATATATATATATATAAACGGATATGAATTCGAAAATAGATTTGAAACATCAAAGGGAGCGACTATGAGCTCACATAATTACGTCAACAAATTGCTATGATGTTTCCGGCAGCGAATCGGCAGTAAGCCTTCTGTGAATTTTAAATGCTTTTAAATAGTAGCGTCCTCTCGTACCTACCGACATGACGTCAAAGCTGACCCTAAGTCTACAATTTGATGTTCCATATATTTTATGCGGTATATCGAGGTTCCGTATATCGTATCGTCATTATGGGTGTTGCTATTATATGTATTTTATATCTACTAAAGCTCCTCGTCACCACGCTCGTTAGTATAAAAATACAAAAGTGAGTTGTCTTTTGTCTTTCGACACAAACGCGCAATAATTATCTACGTTAGGAGTTTGTTGTTAACTTAACACAGTCTGCATTCGAGCGATACGTAAAGGTTAATATGTATGTTTGTTTACAAAGGCGCCCTTGATACTAAAGAGTCGCGGCGTCGACGTGAATATAATTAACTTCGTTAACTTCTAAATACTCCTAACGTCTTTGATACCTCAACTCCCTCTCATTGACAAACATGATCGCTTGGTGTGTACACGACAGCCGCTGTCAAACTTTTATCATCCTCGGCGGGCGTTCAAAGTTGTCTGGCAACAGTGATTTAGGCGTGATAAAACAAATGGAATGAGGCGAGAGGAGGGCCCGCATTGCGGGAGCATCATACGCTCATTTCTCATTGTCTGCTAGCACCTCGAGCGGCAACAACTTTCCGCCAGCGCAGTTTAATGCATATTATAACGCGGTAAGCACTCAAAATGGACTAAGCGGGGAGGTAATATCGCGCGGTAGACGCCAGCGCACGAGCGGCACTCTTTATTGAAAGAGTAAACTGTCCTTTTTCACGGGACGCCTCGAGCTCTTTGTGACGGAATTTCGTGCAACTTATTTTGCGCTCGAGTGTAAATAATAGTGAACTAAGAGCGCTACAGATTTTCGGACGCTTCCTCTTTTCCTCTGCGGCTTTAAATACACGGTACCATTAATTGTATGCCCGCACTGGGCTTGACGGTAGCACTTATCGAGTTTGAGTTCCGTAATCAAACTCGTAGTCAGTACTTTGAGAAAAGTTTTACTGTAGTCTTACTACACTGAAACAAAGTTACGCTCTAGATTACGTTAGAGTAATTATTATGGCACGTGGATATGGTAAAGGGGGACGTCAAAGGTAACGTTTAAACAATTTAATATTCCACACACAAGCATTTCAAAAGCCAACTCAAACGTAGCCTCTCCTTTCGTAAAAGTTGTTCAGTAAACGAACCCCCCTTCGTTAGATATCTACGTGAGTTTAATCCACTCGGCAGGGCGGTTCGGCCGGGAATGATTTCCGGGGAAAATTGGTGAAAATTGCAACAACATACGCGAAAATTACCAGTCGGAGGCGGTGTTTAGAGCCGCGGCGGCGCGGGCTAAATTTATGCGGCAGTAGAAATGTGACGTGGAGTCTCTGCGGTCTACGCCGAGGCTGGCCGCCGCTACGCGCCTACACTGTAGTTTCGTAGCAACCGCTACGAATATGCAAATATAAGCGTGTAAATACTTAATATTTGCACTTTTGTCATACAATGCCATTCATTACCCTTTAGTGCGTAAAAAATAAATAAAAGGTATTTTTACCTATGATAAGGTTACATTGTTTACCTTAAAATGATAATGAAAAACAATACCTACGTGTTTATGCTTGCCTATCCGCATAGGATCAACGGCTATTGTTATACATGGATTGATTCGAGCGTATGAGTTTATAAGCTTTAGCACGAGCTTTTAAAGAGTCAATAAAAGCACTTAAACGCCAAAGCGTATTCGCACGGCATTTTGCATCAAAAAATCAGCGTAGTATAATCGATTTTTCATGTTTTGAACAACGAGTAAATCCATAGTTCATAGGTGCATGGTATGTAGTGGTAGGTAGGGCGATGGTATTCAGACGGAGTGCAAATGTCCACCCGTCAGGGAGCAGACGAATTATGGCCTTTGTGCCACTTTCACTCGCGGCCACTTTTTAATTTCCCAGTGGGAAGGCATTTTTTAATACATGAGCTTTTATGAAATTTTATGTCCTCCGTGTCCGCGTTCTGATTGTCCACCGGGTTGCGTGCGTGTCGGAATTTGCTAATTGTTTCAAACGACACTCAGACGCCCAACTACATTCGTTTGTTTTATTTATAAGAGTCTCGTTTGTTTCACAGACATTGTTTAGCGACTCGAATGTACATTAATTATGGCTCTAATACATGTTATAATTAGTTAAAATATACATTTATTTTATATGGTACCTTTGAAAACTGAACAGTTGCTCAACTTGTGAAATCAAGTACCGAAAATCAAGTATGCAAAATCTAGTGTCGAAGTAAATGTTACTCCCTTAAATAATATTGTCAATTTGTTAACCTTGTATCTCTATGTTTTATTACATCGTCATGAGGATACATTCACTTTTAAAGGACAACAGTTCTATTTTCTGAGACAATCTGAATTATGTATACAACGGATGAATCGTTATATTATAAAAAATAACAATGTTGCGTGTTCGTTTGTTTTTATCTCAAGCTGTGCAAAAACTAAATTATAGCGTAGAAAGAGAGACCCAAAAACATTGACTATAAAGTTGACAATCGACCAAATATACTCACTTGTGCCAGCGTAGTAAACGGTGTAGTCTAACTGGTGTCCCATCATGTCCACCTTAACTTTGTCAACGACAAGTCGCGTGAAGAACAGATCTCGCTTATAGTATATCGGCTTCTCATTCTCGTGGGATACTGCGCTGTCCATTAGCGGATGAGACCTAAACAGGGAAACAATAAGATTTATAGTTTAACAATATGGGACAACCCTGAAATCATAATAATTATTACTATACCTACTTCTTTTTAGAACGCCATCTAAAATTGCTATTCTGCAGGAAGAGAAGACGTTCAAACATTATACTGCAACGTGCAAGTGATTTTATGGTTTGTCTACAGGTTGTGATAAGCAGGTGTCCATCTTAACTTTGTGACACTTTTCCGCCCACAATTGTAGGCTTTTAAAGTAAATTTTGAATGAGTTTTTTCGATATTGATTACGACGATGATGAAGAATTATATTTAAAAAAACTCTTACTTATTATTTAAATTGTATTTCATAATTTGACATAGTTAGACAATAAATTGCCTAGCGATGTAGCGAAAATGTACCACATAAAATCTGTATGTAACCTATGTTAACAAAATAAATAATTTGATTTTGTATTTGAAGATTAAGAATTAAAGTCCTTAAACTGATTCGACATAATAATAAAAGTAATACTATTATTTAGGCTAGAACAAACAGAATACTGAAGGTCCTCATTAAGAGGACCTTCAGTATTCCGTTTGTTCTATATTATATATAGTTACATTAATAGAAATGTTCTCTTCATCCAAGCTTCGAAGCGGAAATACTAAAACCATGTTGTGAAAAAGAAGCAGCTCGCGTGAACATGACAACAGAGGCACGATAATGTCGCACGAGAGACACGATGTCGAACAATAACAATTCGCTTCGGCGCCAACGACGGAATAACTCATTCATATAATTAAAATTTCCACTTTCGTTATAAATGTAAAAAATATAACATTTTTAGCAGACTGGTTCAGGTGAAGTGTTAAAATCTCAACGTTTCCACATGAGGTTCGTGGAAAACGGGTTAAAAAAAATAATTGAACGCTCTAGGGGCGAGAGGGTCGGATAATTAACAGGACGTGTCGCGGATAAAAGTGCCTGTGGATTTCAATGAGCAAGGAATTCGGAATGGCTCTAGAACTCGGCGACAGGATCGTGTTTCACGTTTTTAAGTGACGATTTTCTACTTTGTTTACGTTTGCTCGGGCGTGTTACGGTAAAGAACGACTTGAGAGTTTTGTTTTTTAGTATCAGTTCGCTGGACGTGTTTAAATATAAATTTACTATATTTTGTTGTACTTATTGATAAAATTTGCACACCACGGCGCCTTCAATAAAAATATACGTAGATTGCATATACATACTTTCTATTTTAAATAATATCTATTATTTTGGTCCAGTTGCCACAATAGTTTCACAACCCAAAAAGTCCCAAAATATAGCATCAGTTTTGTAATATAAATACATATATTCGTAACTTTAAATCACAAATTAAGCGGACATTGTACCCATAGTGGGTTCACAGGTTATCATGGCGTCATATTCAATACGTATAAGTATAAAGATATCATATGTTTCTTTAATAATAACGTGTTATGTAACCACTATTTAATTGAAAAGGTGATATCTTACCTTATAAAGTTAAGTACAGTATCCGGTAAGGACGCGGTGTCGTTGACACACGTCCCCGGTCTTGGTTCGGGTACTTTACTGCTTATCACTGGTAGCCAGGCTGAGCTGGAAGACGCCTGTTCCTTGAATTTTCCTTCGAATGCCTTTTGAATGTCCCCGATCGTGAAGGTGCAGATAGCTGAGCCCATGAGCCCGGTAGACGCTGTTGTGAACACTCCGTAAAACCTGCTGTCGTCACCCGGAACTTTGTAGATGCTCTCTATACAAAAGAAAAGATACAGGGCTAAACCTCGTTAATGAATTTAAACAATTTGATAACTTATAAAAAACATGAGTCGTGGTGACCGAGTGGTTCGAGCAGTTGCCTGCGACACAAAGATCGCAAGTTCGAATCCCGACTGTACCAATGAGTTTTTCTGAACTTGAGTACAGTGATTAATCACACCACGAGCTTTACGGTGAAGGAAATATCGAGAGGAAACCTCCATACGTCTGAGAAGAAAGGCGTATGTATAGTCGTGCCGGAGTAACGGCGACGGACTAGCCATCTGTCACGTTGGCACCTAATATACCTCTGGCGGAAAGTGGGTGTGTGGGTGCTACCTATACACCTCTACCTACCCCTTCGGGGACCCTTCTTAGAAGGCGTGAGGATATAAAATAGAAATAAAAAAAATAAAAAACCATATTTACATAGCTCACTTATAGTAAGCTTACATCGAGGTAAATAAAATAACTGTTCTAGAGATCAGACAGATCAGTAATTATTAAAATTTAGAGTATTAATGTTATTTCGATAAATAAATTGTTATAAAAAATTTTTGAGAAAATTTAAGCATGATTGAAGGTTTCGTTTTAGTACGAAACTCAAAAAAGGCTAACGTATAAATTTATTCATAAAATAATGAAACCACCCAAATGCGTTCGCAATCTCCAATTATAAAGGTCACAGAAGGTCAAAAAGAAAGACCAAGACTCCATACATCAAAGTTAGAACGAACTACTCGGGTGTGAAATTTCAAAGAACCATCCTACAGAGTAATTTGAATTCTAATTTGAGGTTAAGTTGTTCGAAAAGTTATGTTAAAACGTATCAAGCGCAGAGTCACGACATCTAATCTGTTCTTAGTTGTCAAAACTTAAGGGGCTTACTATCAAATTGCCATAATTGTGGGAGCTTAAGTTCATATCTCGATGTAACCAAGAGTTGGTGCAACAATTTAATTGGTTTCTCCAAGTTATAAACGTCAGTTAAATCTGAAGACTATTCACAAATTTTCACAATTATTTTGATTCATAATACCATAACGCTTCCTCCACACGCCTAACCCTCCATAATCCACACGCCTTCCCACAAGGTCCTCGAAGTAGTGGGGTAAGCAGAGGTGTATAGTTACCCACTTTCGACCAGAAATATATTTTAGGTGTTAACGTGACAGATGCCGAGTCCGTCGCCGTTACACAAGCACGAGTATTACGCCTTTAATTTCTCCTCAAGCGTAAGCAGGCTTCCTCTCGATGTTTTTCATTCACCGTAAAGCTCGTGGTAGGACTATCACTTTATCAAAAGTTCAGACAAACTCAATGGTACAGTCGGGATTCGAACATGTAATCTTTGTGTTGCAGCCAACTACTCGAACCACACGGCCACCACAGCTATCTGTACTAATAAAGTAAAGGTCGAATAATCAAAGATGGGATCGTCACGAGTTACGTAACAAACGTTTATCAGGTCACGGACAAACTATTACACGTCACGGATGACGCGAAACAAGTTTATATGAATGGACATTATAATATGGTATGATGTATATAAATATGTATAATAAAAAGGTATAGTTTGTATGTAGAAAGTAAATAATAATATATCCTATATATAAAGTAATATAGCTTGTTATAAAAGGCTGTGGTGGCAAAGTGGGTTATAACTCGAAGAACAGGCTCAAATAATAATATATATTTTCTATACAATAATATCACACTAACTATGAAAGCCATATACAACAGGAAGGGGCATGAAACACTCGCCATTAGCCACATTGAGGGGTGTAGTTATACTTTTACCTAACTCCACGAAGACCCTTGTGGGAAGGTGTGAAAGGTAAGAAAGTAATATAATATATTCAAGTGCAACATTAAAACCCGCAATGGTACATAATCCTAACATAAGGAAATATTACAGCGCTGCTTCTTCAAAGTACACATGTCATATACTCGTACGTGTACATATGTACATCTGAAATAAGTACAGCACAAATACGGAGCATTTGAGTACCTATTACATTCTCATGAGTTATGCACACTAGGTATGGGGAGCGCGTGAAAAACCGTGGCGAAACTCGAACGAAAATCGTTAATATTAGATGAGCTCAGTCTGTGAGGACCGGGCTTCGTGGAGTGGAACCAAATCGGCTAGACTCTGCTTAAATTGTACTGCGCTTTTAAATTTAGAATTGGATGTTTGCTCGAGACTGACAGTCAATATTTACTGTTTGGAAATAAGGTTAAGGAGCTGTGCTATCTCCTGTAATTGTACGTTTTAGGAATAAAGATAATAAATAAACAAACTTGGACCGCATGATGGAGCATAGACTATAGAACTAATATTAATAGTCGACTGTATTCAAAGCAGTTTAAAAACCATAATTACAAGAAATAGCAAAATACTGCTCGGGTGGTTTTCCTGTGACGATTTTCTTTTTTATGTAGGACTAGTCTTTTCCCCGATTATAACGTTTTAATCATTCATTATAACAATATTTATTACTCTCAAATCCTGGGCTAATCCAACTCATAAACAATCTCTGTCTCAAATTTTGATCTATTTCGATTCAGTAATTTTTGCGTTATCAAACATCCACATTCATTATATCCTCACACACCCACTATATTAATTGGATTTAAGTGTTCAATAAAAAGGTAAGTTTCCCAAAATACAGAAGTAAAAATGATGTTAAGACAACGCAAGCATACAGATTTAGCGAAGTAGTGTTAGGAGTAAGTAGGATACTTTTCGAGAGTGCTTCCTAGTAATTTATTCAGCATTTGCCTGGATTTTCAGTAACGTCGTTACTCTCTGTATCAAGATAAATAAAATAACACCAGATTTGATAAAATCGGCTTGTAACAATTGAGTCGTTAACCCGATTACATATTAGTTTAATATACGATCTTTTTATCTGCATGGCGTGCCATATTCACAGATTACTTTTCATTAGATGTTGATTTCGGTAACGTTAAGAGTACTCGACACCGACGAGCATGTATGAAGAGACTGATGAATGTGGACGAAGCGAAAGAGGTATGTAAGTCTAGAGAGAACTGGCGCTTTATACTCTCTGCCTACCCCGTTAGGGACTTGGCGTGATGATATGTGTGTATGTACTTTTCATTAGATCACCAGGGGGCTAACTAAGACGCGCTATTAGAAACATAATTCAAGAGTGCGAAGTCAAAACGTGTATATTGACGTATTCTATATACTCTACTATTTTGTATATATTGCCTATATACAAAATATAGGCAATATAATACACGTTTAAAAGCTATTTAGTTCTGGTATCTCAAGCTTGAGGAATTATTAATTGTTCATACAAACTATTCACACCCTTCAGGGTATTTTTTTGGAGATATCTATCCCTAATCATTTCCTTGCCAAATTTCATTACGATGCGTTCGGCCGTTAAGTCATGAAAACGTTCTCGCATTTATAATATTAGTTCGGAAGTATGGATATGTGAGTTTGTCTTGATTTTTGAGGTATGGTGGCAATAGCACGGCATCCCTAGCCTCTATCTCGTCATCCTTGTCAGTTAATAAAAAATTATGAATGTAGGTATGTAACAAAAAGTTGCAAAGTATACTTACGTATCTCATTGAAGTAGAAAGGAAATTCGCCAGGAATACTGCAGTTAAGGCGGGCCTTTAGGTAAGTAGCCCAATTTTGGCTGAGTATGTTCTTCCCTCCGGTGTCTCTCTTGCAGACCCTGGCCACTCTGGAGTACACCGCTTTCCCGCAGTTGATATACTCCACGGCAGTCTCGCGAAAGAAGAATAAAACGTAGTCTCCCACGTCGAATGATCCCACGAAGTTTGGTTCTATAAAAGGAAAATATACCGTTACCCTTTCATCTGTATTTTTATGCAATGTTAGTAATTATTTTACGCCGATGCAAAGTAGGCGATGCGGGTTCAAACTGGTAGCGAAAAAACTTTTTCCTCACAATATTTTCTTTATACTCCATACGCTCAACAATACATTTAAAGACATATGAAGTCGATCCGTCACGTTAGTACTTAAATTTAGTCGGCTTTATTGCAGATCCACCTATAATGCACACAAACTACGTATTACCGGAGGTTCCCACTTTTATGGAAAGGCGTGAAGATATGAAAAAAAAATCAGTATACATTAAATATATGCGAGAATTATACGAGCTCGTAATATATGTAAAATATTGTATACGTGAAAATAGGAACTTCAGTTACGAGTATAATACTTAGTTCATTAAAACAGGCATGTATTATTCAGATTCAAAACGAGCGCCGTTCCCACAGCTAAAGTTTATCGTACACTATCAAACTGATATTAAATTATTATGTACTGTGGTGTCAATTACGTCATTTATGAGACATTCGGATTAATAAGTGCTTATTTGTCGGTGGTATAATGAAGCTGGCGCGTGCTTCGGATTACGGAGTACGGACGCCCGTTCTATTGTCGAATGATCTCAAGCATACGCTTTACTGCGTCGCAACACAAAGGAGCATTAAATATTAATACGGTTTCGGGCCTTTTAAAATTATTACCGCTATAAATTTGACTTCATCATAATTAATAGTGCCGATAAACCGTACCATTTATTGATGAATATGTTGGACGTGGAATTATTTAACTCAGGAGGATACTTTTATTTTAATAACAAAATAATATGGTTAATTTTATAAGCGTCTCGCTATCTTATTGTATATATATAAATATTTTATTATACCATCTTCATAGATATTATAAGCACTATCGATGCGAAGTTTTAAGGAACGACATTGACTACGTGACCGAAATGGTTTCGTTTGAATTTGGTTCCTACACAATATACGGACTGAGTATAATGTATTTTCGGCAACCCTTTGAATTACATATATACATGTAAGCTACTGTATATTCTGAACTACTTTTACGTCTTAGGCTGATTACCTATGCCTACTTTTATAGATTAGTAAGGGTACAGTCTCCTTGTTCGTCACACTCTTTCAATGCATGCGGTATTTTGTTAAAAGCTCTTCACATAGTATAAGACTCCTAAAATAACTTTAATCTATATAGTTGTGTATGAATTGTTAGCAAACCTAATAAGACACATAAAAATTATTAAAACAGAACAATCAACTCATTTTTGTCCCATAAACTAAAAAGCATGAGACATAGTTCAATGAAAACTGCCCTGTTTAAATTTTATCGATATTATTAAGTGAACCCCAGACAAAGGACGAGTCACTAAAAAACAGTTACTACAAAAACTTTAAAATTATGTACTTAAATACAGATGTAAAGTGATAAAAGTTGTACTCAAAGGATCAATATGTAGAAAGGGCCGGTTTTGTTAATAAATACAATAATTCACTGTTAGTGGCGTCCCAAACGTAAAGCAATAAAGGGCGCAGTGTAATGAACAAAGCGATATTAACTAAAATTACCCAAATTTGTGCCAGCGTAATTTCTATTTTAGCTGTTATTGTGGTGGGTATTCACAAATTAACTGCTTAAAGGCGCCGCTCACGATTTTAATTTCCCCGAAAAATCGAAACCCATTTAAGTCGTTAAGTACTCTGTGAATTTGATGTTCTTGCTACATCGTGTTCTCGATATAATTTTCTTGAGATAAATTTTATGGGCATGGTAATGAAAATTTATAGGGCTATTGTTGAATATAATTTACATGTATATGCTACACGTAACTGTACATGTAATACACGTTTCCCCACAAAGTTCCCCATTTCGCTGGAGATATAATTTAGGTGCCAACGTGACAGATGGCAAAGATTCCGCCGTCCCTAAGGAACAACTTGACATCGGTTTTGATTTGCTGGGTTTATGCAGGTTTCCTTATAGTGTTGTCCACTAGTGGTCCCAAAGCATGAGCTGGGATTTTTATCTGTAATCTAGACTTTACTGGCGACAGGAACTAGAAATCGACTACCAGACCATATTTTATTATGATTTTTATATAAAAAAACCTTTATTAAAGATGTTGAAGTTTCAGTAATAACGGTTGTAATCTACGAATAAACGAAATACTTTCGTATCGAATTCCGTTTCAGCTAAATTAAAATTGCAATTACATTGAGATATTAGAGTAAAAAATAGGCCAACAATTTATTACGTTATCTTTTCAAACAATCTGATACACTAAAATTACCCGAAAATTAAACTAGCGGAACTGTTGGTTGAAAATATTAGAACAAAATGGGAATGAGTCATGCAAGGGTGATGCCGCTCATTAGAGCGTTAACAGTTTAATTGCGATTGTGGAATCGCAAACAAGCCGTGTAAATCGGGTAACGTCGATAATTGTAACAAAGTCCTGGTGATTACAGACGAAATCAGGATATTGGAAACTCACCCATTGTTAAACTAACGTTAGCCTTTATTTCGATATTGATTTGATTACGATGACTATAAACGGATCACTGTTGTCTAACATGCTCACGTGCTCGCAAACAGTTGATACAATACGGAATTTGCCCAAAATGCAATTGGTCTACATAAATTTCGTAAATTCGACATTGCATCATTTGGTATCTATTCAAGAGAAATAATGGGACAGACATGTTTACTGTTATTTAGCTTGAGGGGATAACAGCAGTTAATATATATATATATATATATATATATATAAATATATATATAAATATATATATATATATATATCCCATTCCCCATTCATATATATATATATGAATGAATATAGATATTCAATTATGTATCAAAAATAATATAATTCAACTCCATGTAGTTAGGTAATTAGTGCTTCACATAACTAATGACAACACACAGACACTTTTTTATTTATATGTTAATGTTTATATGAATGTGTGTTGATATAAAATATATATTAATATATATTCGCCTTACGCGCTGAATCTGTTGAATGTATTTTTGTGAAATATTAAATAAAGAAATTTGTGCCCTGAATTAACACATAGTACCTAAACTGGGTACAAAAACGCTACAACTCAAATATAAAACATACTTCACAATATTCAATGAAGTATAAAAATAACAAAATTAAGTTTGAAATATATTTCCATACTTTGACGCCTAACAGGCAGTCGAGCTATAATCGAGTCTCGACAAGAATTATGTTTAACATTATTAGTTATTTAAAAAAAAATCTAATATAACTTACTGTCAAGCCATTTGGAGTCATACTTCAATGTTCTTCTGAAGGAAAACTCGCGCCGACCCGTAGTTAGATTGTGGAGATCAGTTCTGAAGATAACGGTATCTGCTTTGGTAAACTCTGCATTGGTTCCTGAGTATAGAGCAGGTAGGTTGCCTGGGTTGCCGCGCTCTACCCAGAGAGCAGTGGAGTTGTCGGCTGGGTCGTACGGACACTTGGCCACTCCCATGCCGATGCCAGGCACGTACTCGTGGCGGGGCAGGTGTGTCAGATTGGACTGCAACAAAAAAATACACTTACTTCCCGCTACACATTTCTTCAACGTTCTTTAGTTTAACGACTTCGTTGAGAGTCACCCTACTTTTGTGCTTGAAAGGAAAATTACTTAGGTTAATAAAACTAAGCATTTGTTCGTGAAGTAAAGTAGGTAATCGTATAAACAATTTTCTCTTGTTGATAATTTTCTTAATGCGACTTTCTTTATGCGACGTGAAATATAGCGCGCGTAAATGATTTATATCTTTCATTATACGATTAATAAATAAGGTTGAAAGATGATTAGTAAAAACAAGGGTCCCAAGCACCCTAATTTCCCCTTACAATGTCAGCGCGAAATTAGTGTGTGCCCTGTACATGAAAAAAGTTTGGGCTACCTAAATATTAATATTTTGATTTTATGGGCCATTAATCAAAAACACAAAATGTTAAAAAACGTAACGACTAGATTTATGCGTTTCAGAGTCACTAACAGCAAGCTGCCCACCCCTGTACACGGGGGCTATGCAACTCAACAACACATCTGCTATTAATTTTTCCAAAAATGTGTTTCCCGTTCACTTTGAAAGCGATTTATTAACCTAAACTTATTTTGAAGGCCCTCAACTTTTTCCGCAGTACTCCGGAGAATTCCTCTATTAGTATAATGCGGTGGGTGGCGGTACGGTTTTGAAAATTATCATAAAATTACTAAATGTAGCATAAACGTGGGGTGGGCAGCTACGGGCGTCGTCGTGGATTGAGACTTTATGTAAATTTTAACGACGCTGCGACCATCGGGGCCACCTGTGACCCACCCGCCCCGCCCCGCGCCCACGCCGCACCTGTCGAAAACCTATGTCGTTTTTATTTCAATAAGCTGAGGATTAAATTAGGCATGCTAAGACGGGTGGGTAAGGAAGCTTTTCCCCGTTCTTGTATCAAGAACGCACCAGAAGGCGCAAGACTGGGTATGAAACCGGTTGTGATGGTACGCAGTACAATTTGAAACTGTATTAGGTTTCGATGTTTTTTTTAAATTGAATTTAATATCTAATGGTTCCTTATTTGATGTATATTCATACCTTAATACAAGGTTCGATGAAGGAGCAGGCAGCTACGTATAGTACCCAAACACCCACTTTTTGCCGGAGATATAATTTGTGTGCCTACGTGACATGATGTGTCCATCAGCGTTCTTTATGTTACCAAGTTATAACGATCTAACATTAAATTATTGAATCTCACGGAATAGTTTGAACTATTTGGTGTGCGTATTCGATTTGATTTGTAAACTGTTAAAATTACAAATTAAATTAGAGAATTCTTGCCTACTTCATATATTTGGTGATAAATTACGTGTTTTTTTTTTATTCAACTACATACTTGTTATGTATATCGAACTTTATTTATATTATAACTAGCTGATAACACATACACATTATTTTCCCACAACTCCAACCTTAAGTACAAGATAAACAATCAAATGGACCGAACGGAAGAGTTGCCGGGAAGCGAAAGGGAGGGTCCCTTTCGCTTCGCTTCTGAATAAGAAAGTTTGTCTTGGGTCCCGCAAACGTCCCTCATTAGGCCTCCTCTTTTGTTTGTTTAGCAAATTAGCATCTGGTGCTTTCATTTATCGAATGAAAAGACCTTTGACGGCATACCAAAAGTTTTTTGTAACTTTATAGTATGCTAAGTTTCACTAATAATTTATTTAAACTTATTATCTTTAAACTCTTAAGGGGATTTCAGAAGTTTTACTTTAGTTTATCCGTTAAAAGATTCAAAAACATTATAACTATTCGGCTTATCTTGATTAGTGTTAACAATTACATTTGTGTTTCACGACGGAACGTTTAAAATCTTATTTTAACAAAAAATTTGATGATTCATATAAACGAGCCGTGGCGGCCGAATGTTGCGAGTAGTTGTCTGTTACTCAAAATTGTAAGTTCGAATCCCAAATGTACCACTGAGTTCTTTCTGAACTTAAGTGATTATTCACACACGAGCTATAAGGTGAAAGAAAACATTGAGAGGAGGATTGTATTAATGTTTGAGAAGAAATTCAAACACGTGTGCATAGCCGTGCTTGAGTAACGGCGACGGACTCGTTATATACCAAAAATATATTTTTGAATGTGGGTGTGTGTACTACCTGCACGCCTCTGCCTACCCCTTCGCGGACCTTTGAGAAAGGCGTGAATCATGTATGGACATATATTAAGACTATAAATATTGGAAAAACTAAATATTAGTCCTGCCCAAAAATAAGTAAGGCTTGTCAAGCCAGACAAAATCATACCTACTAAATAACTATCTTCTTATTTACTTCATACTATGTATATGTATAATTTATAAACTTATTAAGGTACCTTAACCTAATATTTTGCTGCCAGGAGCT
Organism: Drepana arcuata; assembly: GCA_016069955.1. Lineage (NCBI taxonomy): Eukaryota > Metazoa > Arthropoda > Insecta > Lepidoptera > Drepanidae > Drepana > Drepana arcuata. Next base: position 17,113 of record JACCPG010006619.1, on the reverse strand, counting down.
CAAATCACAATACCTTAAAACTTTTTTTATATCTACTCTAGCCCTTGCCTAATATAGTTCCCTTGTATCCGATTTTTATGTTTCAAACTTTGTAGGTCGTGATATCTCAGCGTACCCAATAACATCTCGGGCGCAATAGCATATTCCAATTTTAAAAAGTACGAGCTGTGAACAAGTTTATAACACTCATACAAAGTAAAACACGGTATGTCGACAAGAGAATAGTTGGCACCTGCAGATGCGACTGGCGTGATGTACGACAATGGCTTCCCGATACATGAGAATACGTTACCCACGTAATATCTGACTAACGGGAAACTTTCTAGACAGTCTCCACTAGCACGTGTATAAATAACATTATCTAGTCTGAATATTTTGATATGAATATTTTTGTTAGTAACGCACGTTATCTCATTGAATATCCATTGTTTTATAATGGATATTTGCGATATATGGATAGCGCGCTGTATATCTGGCGATCAATCAGTAATGACATGATCGCGGATGCATATATAGTTAGTGCACGTGTGAATATATACGAGGCTTTATAATTATGTAATTGCTTTATAATAATATAATTTGTGGCATTTGAACTAGTATATATTTTAGCAAAATGGCATTAAAATATAGATTAGTTTAGTCTTCAGCCTTTAATGGATTAAAATATGTATTAAGATCGCTGAAAACTTCGTTCGTAACGTTAAGTGCTCCCGAAAGGTATTAAATAACGTAGGTACCTATGTTAAGTGTTACTCGAGTTACGACATTTATTATTAGGAAACTTGTCACTGCGTGTATCGCTCAGAAGTAACTTTCAAACGCACAAGGGATGTTCAAATTGTTCAAGATCGTGGGAGGGGTGGCAACAAAGTTTTGACAACCACGTCACTATCAGTTAATAACCTGTGGGGTGATCTGAATTTGTAATGTTGCATTTAGCTTTATCTTATAACAAGTAGCTGAACTAAAGCGTCGTATTTGGCTGAAATATCGGTTGAATAATTTTCGTCGCAGAGTTTAAAGCTGAAATTTATCTAAAGGACATTTCATGGACATTTCGTCACATCTAAGATCTCCGTAAGTCTCCTGTTTATTTATTGCTTTCATATTAGAATGATGATATCTTATATGAATACGTACACATGTTACATGCTCAGGTCTTAGACCAAAAATGTTTTAATGCCTTTAGTATACAATGACGTAGCGTCATTGTATACTATCATATGTTCAATCTGAAAATTTATTATAAAAACATTTACCACACAATGCTTACTCTAAGGGTATGTGGATACTCAATGTCATGTCTGTTATGAGTCCTTGAGGAGAGTAGTACTAGTAATTATATTAATAGTACACTTGAATCATGCTATGTACCTTCTTGCGTGTTTAATCTATGATGGCAAAATATATAATGCTAAGCAAAGGTTTGTAATGTATCCAATAATTGAAGTGCTCCAACAAATAAATATGAATGAGATCCAAGGTGAAACTTAAAAGCAACTGATTCTAAAGCCCCAAACCGCGCTGTAAACATATATAACCGGGTAATAGTAGCTATTACATAAACATGAGGGTATACTTTAGCAGAGAGGCTGCATAAGCACAGTGACAAAGTTCACAGTAAGTTCCGCGCGTTCGTATCACTTGCATACACGGAACTCATTCTGTATGCCTAAAATAGAAAATAACCTTTCGCAGTTTACTCGTGGAAACTCCAAGGAACTTGGGGGATGAAGACTGTTAGACAGGACCGCATTTTGGCTTTATGTGTTCGTAGAGGTGAGTATTACCGTGAATAGTTTAATTATCGGTATGTTATAAACTATTCGCATTGAATGTTTCATAACACATTCAAATAATGATACCATCTTTTTAAATAGGAAACTATGTGTGTATGTGTGTGTGTTAAATAACTTGTTGAGTAAAACGGCTGGTTTGACTTGGATTCAATTTGTAATAGATGTCTCTACACTTTACTTCGGTAAACACTCAATTGCACAATCAAGGTTAGGTATGTCAAGAGTACACAAAAGCGGCGTGTTTGTAGCAAAGAACGAAGGAGTCTGTGAGTGTAGTGATAGCTGAAACCTACTTTTTTAAATAACCTGTGAAAAGTATTGTTAAAAAATAATGGGAACATGAACATAGATATTGGCAATTACCGCGAGAAACAACACGGAGCGCAGCTAGTAATCTAATATTATGAGAAGGATAGCAAAATTTCTAGAGCCGTGGTGGCCGAGTGGTTCGAGTAGTTGCCTGCGACACAAAGATCGCAAGTTCGGTTCCCGAATGTATTAATGCGTTTTTCTGAACTTACGTACAGTGTGTGGGTGTGTGGGTACTACCTATACAACTCTGTCTACCCCTTCGGGGACCCTTGTCCCGAACCGAATAAAACTGAAAATGTAAATATTACATTATACATATTGCGGTTTCCTGCTTTGTCATTGTTTTCCTTTTATCTTTTTACTTAAACTCTTTGACACAAAGCCTTGGGAATTACGAAATCATTTCTCTCTTCTGGAATATTTTGGCAATATAATTTGTATGGTATGGTAATGGGTAAAATTTTGTTTTTCTTTACAGTAAGTATATCTATAGAGATTAATCGAGATAACTATATATTTTTAAATTAGGAGCCGCTTTCTTATTCTGGGGCATCAAAGCTCTCTCCAACGTACACAGAGCGTTTTACAATCCGTGTATTATATTATATTATATGCATATAGTAAATATATTAATAAACACACTTGTTGTTTTCATTTCGGCTTTCATTATGCAGTCTGAATTTAAGCAATTTACAAAGTACATTCCACGGTTTTAAACCTTACTTCGCTAGCCGTGAGTAGGTGTATTAATTAAAATAGATTACTACTAGTATATTATCACTTCTTTGTTTATGTTGGAACAAAGTAACTGAGAATGTCTTAAATCCACATTACTTTTTCTTTGCATTTAGCTAAAACATGAACTTGTAATACATCTGTTAAATCTAAGGTAAGTAATCATTAATAATGTTATCGAGGTGTGGTGGCAGAATGCTTCGAGTAGCTGTATGCAAGTACACAAGTTCGAATCTCGACTCTACCAATGACTTCTTCTGAACTTAAGTACAGTGATTAGTCACACCACGTGCTTTACAGTGAAGGAAAACATCGAGAGGAAACCTGCATACGTCTGAGAAGCAATTCAAAGGCGTATGTATAGTCAGTCGTGCTTGAGGAACGGCGATGGACTCGCCATCTGTCACGTTGGCACCTAAAATATTTCTTTAGCGGAAAGTGGGTGTGTGGGTATTACCTATATACCTCTGCCTAACCCTTCGGAGACCCTTGTGGGAATAATAATAATAACTTTTATGTCAATCACAAAGGAACCGTTGGAGTGACATATCTTGATATCAACCAATTAACCGATCAAATTGTACGACGGCAAAGGGAATTCAAATTGATAGTTAAAATATTCTGCTTGAGTGAACAGGAATAATTAAATAGTTAGTCTATTTATTATAGGTCATACCACATGGGTCTCCGAAAGAGTAGGCAGAAATATACATGCATAAAAATTCCGTATCAAAGTGGCAACGCTTTTCCGTCTTTGAGATATATTTTCACATTCACATACATGAACTTATGAAGAATCCCTCCCGAATTTTTGTATGTATTTTGTAACTGTATAGTAAATTACTATGATTTAATATAGCACTCTAAATTTCAAAGTAACAGATATAATTTAAGACTTAATTGACACTTGACTTACACTATCTGCACTGCACTATCAGATTTATTTACATTATTTTTCTTTTTATATCTTAGTAAAGTAGCTTGCTTACAGGCTACCATTACGTATACATTCGTACAGACTACTTTTATACTACAGTTCGACCCCCGCCGATCTTATCCATTATGTTATTTCTGAACCTAAGTATTGTCATAGCACGAACTTTACGATGTGGGAATTGTGGATGCCCGTTTATTGACGAAGCGTCGATACCTACATGCGTTGCGAAGATATTTAAGGACGTATGTCATGACCTTGAAAGAAGGCGACGGAATCGCTCTATCACCTTATTATATCTCCAACAAAATATATATATATCCTCACGCCTTCCCACAAGGGTCCCCGAAGGGGTAGGCAGAGGTGTATAGATAATACCCATACAGCCACTTTCCGCCGGAGGTATATTAGGTGCCAACGTGACAGACAAAAATATACTTGTCTAGTATAACACTGCGAAAGACAAATCCTTAATAATATTATAAATGTGAATGTAAGTTTGTTTGTTACACTTTCACGTAAAAACTACTTAGCCGATCATCATAAAACTTTGTACACATATTCTTGGAGGTATTAGAAGTAACATAGGATACTTTTTATTGAAAAAAAAAAATTCTTATGAAAGATAAAAAAGCCGTCCAAGCCGACGAAGTCGCGGGCACAGCTAGTAATCAATATCTATAATTACAGGAATATCTATAAGCTAGTACCCAACTGGACCCGGGTAAGAAGATTTCATCTGTAAAATAAGATCATTAAAAAAAGGCCTAATTAATATCACAACTTCATTAAACATTTAGCCTTTATCGAAGCTAAGCGTTTCGGCAATTCAGAAGTTAAGTTAGTTGGATATATAAAATTTTACGGCTAGAGTACAGACGTGTACAAAAATGGTTATGTGAAATTCTATGTGCAGTACAGTTGGAAACACTGGTGCTTAGATTATAAAATGATTTTGCGAAGTGCACTTCACAATGTAGCGCGATATTGCCATATTAATAAATACATAGAACCGTAAAGTCTTGTTGGCTTGCCATTATCACTACGAATTATTTAGCCAGCACAAGTTAAGAAATTCCTAATTTTTTTTATACCACATGGGTGGCATAATGCATGCGGTCCGTCTGATGGTAAGCGGATACCGCCGCCTATGGACGCTTGTATCACCAGGGGTATCACTCGCCATTGATAGGTACCCGTTGAGTCGTTGCCGACCCTGCAGGAATCTTTTCACACTCTTCTTGAAGAACTCCATGCCATACTCTCCAGGGAATACTCAACGCTTATTCCACAGCCTGAGCGTTTCTGCCTTGCCTTCGAACAAAAGTCCTCGAAAGAGTAGGGTCTGATCTAAAACTCCCTGTTATCACCGGAGATATATTCGTACTTGGCATGGCGATTGTAGTACCATGTTTCTATGGCGAATCTTCTAGAACCTCTCAAACTGGCAATTACATAACAAGGACGGTATTATTTGAGATTATTATTATTATTTTGTATTTTTCCAAAGCATAAAATTTATTTGTCTAAGAAAATAATTAATATTATTTACATCATAGGCATCCTTCATTCTCTCTTCGGATGGACCAAAGAAAAACAACATATTTAGGATGTTTTAATATAAACTACACAGTAACAATATATTATACTTTTCATTTCACGAATGCATTAATTTATATAGAACTTCGGTAAATACCTAAAAGAACGAGGAATTAGCGAATAGCAACGGCTATGAAGCAAGTTGGAAAAGTAAGAGGTAATAAAATAGTTAACAAACGTAACGGAAAATAACAACTGTGTGGGATTAAAGCGGGAAAACTTTTTAGATCTACGTAAACTCCTTACTGAAACTAAGGCAATATGTACAAAAGTTATAAAGGTTTGTATGAAAACCTCTTAAGTTTATACGCGTGGTGAAGTTTGCAGTGAACATACTACAGTTCGCTTACTTATTTTTAGGAGACAAGTTTCGATGGTTGTTTAGCGAGATCCTATTGGTAGATATGTTGATATAGTTGTTTTATCATAAAGTAAATAGTTTATTGAATAAATGTAGGAAATCAATAAAGGTAATATTTATTATTTAATTATTTATTTGCTTCTTTATTTAATTACACACCCAAGCTTACTTCTATTATTACAATAACTGTCTAGTCCATACTGTACTAGTTTTTCCGTATCAAGTGTGAGACGTGGACAATTTGACTGGTATCGTCCCAAGGTAATAATTTGTTTATTTACTGTCACTCAAAGTCGTTTTAAGAAAATCGGTGAAGTTACCATGTTGTATGACAATGATGAATCGCCGATCCAGTTTTTTTCAACATTGTACCATAGGCCTACTTATGAAAATTATAAGCAACTAGTCGCCCAGCCAAAGAGTTTCAAACCGAAAAGGTTCAATTCACAAATAACGTCTCAAAAATATAGTATTTGTGTAATGACGCATGTTTGTACGTAGAATTAAAGTCTACCTATCTACAAAAGTTCGTCGATAATGACATTCGATGTAGGGCAAACCAGTTGCTAAACAGGGGAAGTTTAACAGTAGGTACATTATGTGACGGGTATTACGCCACCGGCTTATTAATATATTATGTACTTGTATATCGTAGTGGTCAAGTAGTGTAACAACTCAAGATTGGGCTTTCAAATCTATCTCCACTATATATCTCCACTAGAAAAAGTTAGATGATAAATCTCTGCCTACCCCCTCGAGGGCCTTTATTGAGGGGATATAATATGCCCGTTTCAATGCGTTGTTCCACGTAAAGACAATTCTATCGTTTTGAAGTTACGATCACAATATCTACACAATTTGTAGGAAAGATATTATTTAATTCCCAAAGACTTATAGACTTGATACATCTTTCTTTTAAGTAGGTTAATTAAAGACTAACAAGCGTACGAAAAGGCTTGGAGGAACAAACAAAGCTGTACAATAAATTGGACTCCATTATAAAAAATGCGATACAAAGACAATTTAACGCCCTCGTTGGCAATACGAATGTAAAGAAAGTGATCAGACGAAAAATAAAAGTAACACTCGTTTGTTACCTGTTTCCCAACGATTTGTACCTAATGGCAGATTTAAAACACATCACATTTATCTTGTATGGAATAAAAATGCGATAAGCCCCGCTTATTGATTGTTCCCATTTAAATTGAAAACGTGGAATCTGTTTCTCGTCACAGAAATCAAATGAGCGAATGCAAATAAAGCGTTTGCAATGTTTATTATTTTCTTTTGTAATATTTGAGGTTCATTGACATTGGAATTTATTTACTTTGCCGTCGTTTCTTAGTAAGCCATTTTTAATGTCTATAATTTTATAGGCTTCTTGTGTAGTATACATGATATCGGAAATGCTTCTCCGAGAACACAGTTTCGTTTGCATTTAAATCTTCTTAGATGTACTCGGCGAGAAGAGTAAATGTAGATAAAGAGACTAACGAGTGAGGACTGCCTACCCCGTGAGGGATTCGGTCCGCTGATATGTGTATGTGTGTATGTTAATCGTCGTACTCTTAGTTTTAATACTGTTAGCTAGGTACATTGTACATTGAACCAGCCCTAGGGAATAACGGTAATCGCTCCAAATTAGGTGGTACTGTGTGTGCTAGTCCTGGTAGAAGTGGTTCGAGTAGTTGCTTGCGAAAAAGGTCGCAAGCTCGAATCCCGACTGTACCAATGAGTGTTTCTGAACGAAAAGGAAACCTGCATATGTCTGAGAAAAAAATCAAAGGCGTATGTAATAGTCGTGCTTGACTAAGGGCGATGGACCGCCATCTGTCACATTTGCACCTAAAATAATTCTCAGGCGGAAAGTGGGTGTGTGGGTACTACGTATGCACCTCTGCCTACCCCTTCCGCGACCTTTGTGGGAAGGCGTGAGGGGATATATATATAGATATATATCCCCTATATATATATGTATATATATATATATATATATACATTTTTGTTTTCAAAATGTCGGTATTGTTAATAATAGATTTCATTACTAGATATAAAAAAACGTATAAAATAAAACATGGTGAAATAAATATTCCATCGGTGCTGATTGCGAAACTTAATTATGGTAACGAACCAAAGGAAAAATATCTTGAGGGAGCTCAATAATGTCACGGCAATTAACATTAAAGCAAATTTATATTGCTCGAGCTTAAGGTTGATAGACACGGCCATAGACACGATAGCCACCAGTGTGCACAAACACAAGTTTTCGCGTCGTTTGTTGTCAATATCCACCCGTCCAATCGAAAACAGCCATTTGTAACAGAATAGATATAAATTGGCGGTTGCAGCTAATATGAATCGTTCGGTTAGTTTGAGATGGTTCGATGCGCCCGTGCCACAAGTCGCGTTTGCCCTATCAATTGCGTACATGCGATTTCACTCAATTTTTGAAACTGACGCGCCCTAACTGCTCATAGGGGGTGAACGCATAACTCAAGTTTATAGATTAAGGGGCAATTTGTGCAATTTGTTCCGATTTTGCACTAGTTTTATTGGTATTATTTTGCTTTGGCCATTTCGCCTCGAAGATTACAGATGTTACATATTAGTTGCAAATTTTTTGTATATATAAATATATCAAAAAGTGCATAACTCTAATCGAAAAGTCATTATAAGTCATTAAATTAAAAATATATTATTTCAATTACCATAAAGGATTAAGACCGTTGAGTCGTATTTAAATCGCCAACTATCTGTGTTTTGACAGCGCGCTCTGTACAAAAGAGTGCCCGGCGAGTATCAACACCGCTCCCTCCCTGTGTAAGAATGAATGATATATTTTCAATTTTTGGCTTTCTATTAGTATTACTTTCCGGCTTATGAGAGGATTTATCTTCAGTATCGGAGCTGCAGGAATGTTTTTGTGTGAAATATATTACGTTACAATTCCTTTTTTGAAATATGACAGTATTTTAGAAACATTAAAATATATTTTTTTTTATATATTATTTTTATACGGATATGTATAGAGTTTTAATTCTATAATCTATATAATTTGTAATTATAACTTGCCTCCCCGTAAGGGGTCTTGAAGGGGAGGGGTATCCTTACCAAAATATACTTTCCTTATGAGAAGTGCCAATTACACCTACTTATTTATTTGATATATTTCGGTGATGACATCACTGATGACGTGTCTTTATGTTTCATTTTATATTAAACATATGGTATTATTTCTATAAACATTTTACATGTCGACGTGAAGGTCTGTATAAAACTTTTAATAAAAGGTCACGTTTTTAATAAAAACACATCTTTGAAGTTCGTACGTTGAACTGCGATACACACATTAGTATAATACCAGTATACTTTAAGTATAATACCTACATGTCGTACAATAATATTGTATAATATCACGGATGTGACAGAGAAAATGCCCCTAATATGTACATATATGGTAATATGCCCATAAAAACACGACAGATAGATACTTTAAGGCGAAAAATTGAAAAATTATGGTTTAAAAGGACTACCTACATTATTTTTTAGACTGTTTAAGCGATAAAACGCGCGAAGGGTCAGAACGACCGCCAATACATCATAAAATTATATGAAAGTCAAGAGCAGGGTAGGTGAGAGGTGAATTGGGCACAGCTGAATTTATTGCAGCCTGTTCCAGAAACCTATTGTTAAAAACGTACTTCATGACTTTAAAAATAAAAAAATATATAATGGAAATAAACCTACTTACATATATATGTACCGCCGGTGTCAGAAGAATATACAATCCAAGTTAGTCTTTAAATGCAAAATAGACTCGAAATGGTTTATTGACATTTTAATAAGTACCTGGCTGGAGGCCTAGGTCTCGCCATTGACCGGTTAAGTAGCAAAAGTTCCTGGAACTCACGCTACGAGAGACAATTAAAAAAAGAAGCCGTGGTGGCCGAGTGGTTCGAGTTGCCTGCAACATAAATATTGCAAGTTCAAACCCCGACTTTGCTAAAGAGTTGAGAGAGAGAGCTAAGTAGTGATTAGTCACACTAGCAGCTTTACGGTGAAGGAAACATCGAGAGGAAACCTGAATATGTATGTTTAATAAGATATTCATAGACGTATGTATAGTCGTACTTGAGTAACGTCGATGAAATCGCCATCTGTCACATTGGCACCTAAAATATATCTATGGCGGAAAGTGGATCTATGGATTACCTCTGCCTACCCCTTCGGGGACGCTTGTGGGAAGGCGTGAGGGTATACGTTTTCCTAAATTTAATTTTTGAACATCTACGCATTACGGTAAGGAAGACATTTGGGAAGAAATTAGAGACGTGTGGAATATTCATGTTGAGAAACGGCAAAACGTCACCTACCATGTTGGCACTTAAACATATCTCCACCAATAGCATAGGGTGTTGCTATACCAATGTCTATCCTTTTCTTGTGGAAGACCGCGAAGATAATATATGTGTATATATATTTATATACAGAAGCACCGAGGAAATTTAATATTTTAAAACTATATTCGACAGAAAATACGTTTGCACGTAAAATCGTCAATGGGAAAGTTTCTTGAAAATCGTTGAGATAGAAATTTCATCTCTGGTGCTAAGGAAAAATCTTAGGAGGTACCTACTACAGCGTCATTTGAACTCACCATCCGTGAAATTTGTCGCGGTTCCTACTAGGAAGCAGCGTCTTTGCCATACTTTTCATGAGATGCGTTGAAATTTTATTCAGAAAATCTTACGTGCTTGCTACCACTTAGAATACAGAATCGAGTTTTTTTTTTCTTCTTAGTCAAATAACATTATCTTAGTAGAAAATAGTACGGTGAGATTTTCTACTTAGTAACAGCTTAGCTGACAACACGATTAATAGTCAAATAAACACGAGATTTCACTCTTAAAAGGGTTCTGAGCCGATACTTTAAGTATTGTTCTAACGCAATTATTGGCTTCGAAATCCATGTTGAACATAAAAGTACACAACTGAAAGATTTTAAAACTTTTTGAGTGATTTTAACTTACTTTATTGAAATCAAAGGACTTTGGCAACCAAACTTGCAAACAACGTTGTAAAACAGAAATATTGGCCACAATTTTATGAAATAAACTCTTTACTTGAGCTGAGAATGGTTTTGTATTTAACAATTGAGACTAATGGAGCTACAATATTTTCGTCCAAATTCGACAACCGGTGTCAAGAAGCAATTCAAAGGCGTATGTATAGTCGTGCTTGAGTAACGGCGATGGACTGGCCATCTGTCACGTTTTGTGTCGTGTCAATTTCTGGAGACCATCCCCAACGTAAGACCACAACACTAGCTGTGCCAGTACAAAACTGTACTAAGCTCTAGGTGTAGATGTACTAGTCGGTGGACTTTCCTTCACCGTAGTTCGTAGTGTGGTTAATCTCTGTACTTAAGATTAGAAAAACTCATTGGTATTAATCGGGATTGGAACTTGCTGTCTTCGCATTGCAGGCGATTACTAGAACCATCCGACCTCTATGGTTCCTTTTTACATAATTAATATACATAATACCTTTAATTCACAAACCATATGTTGGACCTGTTGGTATCTGTTGCGTCCCTGGCTCGCGTCCAAAGCTCATGTTAGGACGGTTCAAGAGGATATCAAGATAATACTGGGTTTCGTCGCATGTGCCGCCGCCAAGATACTCCTCTTAGGACAACGAATGGATATTGATGTTTATACGGGACACTTTGTTTGAATTACATAGGATTTAAAGCGTCCCTTTATTTTATAGTTAAATATTGATCGAGACGTGGTATAATTACACAACGTATATAACGTAAGTAATGGTATCTTCATACCACCACAATTTTCATACCACTAGTGTAGTACAGGAAAACACAGAAGGAAATATGGATAGTTCAAAATATCACCAAATATTACGTTATCATCTAAATATTTATTACCTTAAGCGAAAAGTGGTGAAACCAAAAACCTTTGCCTCTTTGCCCAACAAAAGCTTGGTCATTTGCGCCTGAGGTGACAGAGACTACTTAACAACATCCAACCACATATGCGGCAACCGCTTACCATCAGGCAGGTTGCATGATTGTTCGCCACCTCAGTGGTATATAAGAAAACATAGCAACAGAAGACTTAGAACAAACTTCATTATCCAAGCGAATATCTTTGAGAGTATAATAAAAATGAAAGTACTTACGTATAAGACCCAATCTTTAGGGCTGTGTGCGTTGGTACCGCAGACGTAGAGCCGGGATCCGTCACCCATAGGCTGGATCACACGCACGTGATTGCGACAATCGAAGTGCTGTAAAGTAACATTATGTTAATTTCGACGAATAAATGATAAATGCCGAAAAATATGCACATATATTATTTTTTTACAAATAAAACTTCCACCGTTTATATGCTCTTATCTTTTGAACTACGCAATACATTTAATGCGGCTTTCATTCGGTTTAATGTAAGTATAGTTTAATATTAAACTAGGAAAACGAACAGTATATAATAATGATCATATATTTGATTAAACTGCGGGCGAAGCCGACGGATACAGCTAGTTAACGAACTTTTTGTAAAATAGAACGCTAAAAATGAACCTAATATGAATTTAATTAGTATAGCAAGTGAGTTTTTATCTTAGATCCAAAAGTTATTCGCTCAACGATAATGAAATGTTTTGAGTAAAAGAATTGGTAATTAAAATAATGATATCACGTTTAAAAGGACATCAATTTAAAGTCTACATTCACCACGTTGATTAATAATTAATTAGAAAGCACAATTTCATAAGACACATAAATCAAGAATATAATTAAAAGAATAAGGATAACGTTAAACTAAAAACTAAAAGAAAAAGCGTCAATAGACCTAGGGCAAAAAAGTTGCTTAAAAATAAACGAAATAAATCACCGGACTTTCATCGCGCATATTGTGTACCACCTACCCGAGGCAAAATTTCATTGGAATATAGTAATTCGCGAAGTACCTACGCGTGTGTATGAGTGTACACAGGCTGTGATTATGCAAATTTGCGTTCGACATAAATATTAAACGGGACATTAATATTCCGAACGACAGAAATATGCATTGCTCGTTTTACTGGATAAAACACTGCTATAGTGGCCCATTCCGCTTAATTAAAGGTCCATTTATAACAGTTTTTGTCGCTGCCAGATATATATTATTAAACTATTTCAGGCTTTGTGGTCGCATAAAAAAATAAAGATAAAAATGTTTACGAGTATACACAAGAAGTTTTTATTATGTGCTGCCATCCATATCCGTCATTCCACTTTTAAAGGAATAAATTTGGATTCTCGGATCTCTAGGGGTAACACACACACATTGCTGACCTTAAATCGAGAGGAATTCCTGTGCTATCAATACATAAAGAACAATATACTCTATCAATTAATAAATGCTAGACGTTTTAGTACCTTTTCAAAATTTAAGACATTTTAAGTTAGATACCTAACTTAAAGTACTTAAACTCTAACTTAGAATCTTGGTCTAGGTATAGGCAAAACTAAGGACCATTTCATACATACGCAGAGGAAATACGTGCGCATTAGTTGGCAAACAATTAACAAAGTGTTTTGTTTCATAATAAAATGTTAGCACCAGTTCTTTGGATCGGCCTCGCGGAGGTAACTTTGCGAGAGATTGTTCTAAAGTAATTATCGGATTAATATACTCGGAACGTTCAGCCGTCGCACTGGCGTGAACAGAGAACTGTTTTGCTCCCAGAAACAATCAGAATTAAGCAAGAGAACAATCAGGCCCACGTCTAAGTTTCTTTTAACGGCACTTAGCCGGCAGCGCTCGCATAAGTTCACTCGGAACTAATGCCTTCGATTGGTCCATTTCGTTAATTATTCGCTACTTTGTACGTAAGTAGATTTACGACCGGCTTTCCTCGCGTTTTTTCACCCAAAAAGGTTTTTACTTGTTTTCTCTATAATGGTTTGTATTAGGAACTTAAGACCCATTTACATTTCTAGGGCGATGTCGTTTGTGTTTTTAACGACATATTATATATAGATACGTCATAGTTTTGCGTATTAAACCTACTTAATTATATGGGAACTATATTCCATGAAATATTTTTTTATTTGGACACAAATTATAATTATATTCTTTTAAAACTAAGATAACACAGAGATTGGCCGGTTATGGCCGCTTATAGACGCTTTTACTCGTAACACAAGATAAGTCGCTCACGTGTTGCCAAACCTCTGAAAATGAATTGTCAATTCGTATTGGTATTATAAATGCGAAAAAGAGTATGTTTTTTCATAATGCAAAACGTGTATGGGGTATAATCGACTTAAGCTATATCCCTATAATAGGCCTTATCGGTTATCTATGGGAAGCAACGAGAGGTGTGGCTAGTGATGTTATAATTTTCTTATTACTACTACCTAGATACTAGGTGCTACAATTTATGTTCACTGATGTTCTAAAGCATCGCTTCTTTATAAAACTTTGTATCGCAAAATATTTCAAACGAAAATGACGTGTTGATAAGCTATTCTAGAAGCTATAAAATATTAATAAATGTATACAAGGCCTGCCCTTGGCATATTAAGAGCGTGTAAAAAGTAAATTTCTGAGAATAACACGGATTGCTCACTTTGTAAAAAGACGTGTAGCGGGGATGTTGTTCATACTTTATTCTGAAGCTCAGAACTCTGATTTACCTAAGCAAGTGAATTTTCCTTAATAGCGTCACAAAGAGCAGTTAACTTAAAACAACTAGAGAGCTTGGGCCTGTCGCGCTGGTGGCCGGAATTTGCCATCGGCATTTTTCCAGCCTTTTTCGTGTTACGACATCGTGCTTAGAGAAACGAAAACTCGCCGACAGCGAGAAACTTTGATTATAGTCCTCACGAGTAGCCGTTCCATCCACGATCGAAGTAATAGACTGAGGGATATTTCGTTTTATGACCCTCTTTGATACTAATAAAACAAATTTACTTTTTTACTCCTTCGGAAGAGTTAGAGAGGGTAGCATGTGGTCTATTGCTTTCGGTGTGTGCTACTGCGGAAGTTGGGACTTTTGTTTGTTGGTTTATACGAGGCCGTTACACCGATATTCCCTTGTACTAAACTTGTGAATTTGCCTTCCTCGGTTTTTGCCTTTTGTGCTACCTTTTAGAGTCGCGAAGAGGTTTTACTGCTTACTTTGCGAGTTTATACATTTCTCATGAGACATTCCATTTCTGGTTGTGAGCTTTATGTCTTTCTTATTAGATATAAACGTGTCTGGAGGCACAACGAAGGTATAAATAAATAGTAGCCTTATTTTTGTACACGGTGATACAGTTGTTTATAACTTCATTTTCTTTGAAAAATAAATCAAAATCTTTTCGTAATGAAAATCTTGAAAAGTGAATCTGATGGAAATAAAGGAAACCACTCAAGCGTTATATTTCGCGTAGAGTGGGCATTATCGAATTAGTCGATGACGAAGCGAGGCAGCTCGCAATAATCGTTGCTCTCCGGTCTTCGAGACAGCCTCCAACCGCGGAGAAATAAAACAAATATTGCTTTTACGTTGCGATTGTAAATCAAAATTAACGGCCTTAATATAACGGTGCAGAGCGTGCTTGTAAGCCCCCTGCTATGAAATATACCCGCCGCCCGCCGCTCACAGTTAAAAATGGGATTAACCCTTGATGGAAATAGTTCTAGTTGTGACTACTTTTATAACGTGAAAGGAAATTTTAATTAAATTGCTTTGAAAACTTGTTGAGCAAATATAGACTTTATTAATATTTTAAATTCACGTACCTCGGATTTGCCTCTCGATACGCACTGAGCCACGTTGCTAGGCTCCAAATTTATGGCATCTCTCTGCGGACAAACAAAATATTTAATAAAAGCGGTAGAATTGCTAATTAAGATGTAAAAAACATAAAAACTGTTATAAAAGGGAAGTGGATTTGTTAAAGTAATATCTTTTTCTAGACAAAGAAGTTTATTACTGCTAAACTAGTAATATTTTCTAAATTCATTTATAATTTCGCCGAGTAAAGAGCAAGCACAGAAATAGTAGATTTTATCTAGACACAGAGAAATCTTTCACTTCGTCCACTTGTTTTAAGCAAACATGATTAAAAATTTTGTCCTTCTATAACTAAAGCCAATATTTGTGTTATAAAACTGGCGCTCTATTCTCAGTGTGATATATATCGTCATGGCTTGAGGTTTTACTGTCATTCGATTTATTAATACCACCATGTAACTGTTACCAATTCTAAGATTAAAAATACATGTCCTCAAAAACTAAAAAAATAAGGCAAAAAGCTACCAATGTGATATATACTTACATCACAATGTGACGCGCTGATGTTATTCATATTCAGCCGATACAGTCGATCCCTGAAAGAAAGATCATATAAGTACATACATAGGTTCAATGTGAGAACGAGCGTTATAAAAGTGTAAAGTTAGCCTATTTGAATGGAGAAGTTGAGTATATTCACCGCTGGCAACGGGACCTTACAAAGTTCCACTAAACTGCCATAACATTTATTGAGGAATCGTTTTATAGCTGAAAATGTGGTTGTATAATTTCAACAATATTAGTTGCCTTCGTGACATGCATAAGTGACCTAATTTACACTTTTATGGAATCGTATTGAAAGTCTAGTTAAATATTTATTATGTTTTTATCATTTATTTTTAGGTTATTGAAATGGGAAAACACTCACATGGCACCCACATAGAGGGCATCCCTTTTGGAGTCCATGAAGAAGGTTCTGTAGTAGAGAGTTCCGCAGGTAAATTCCCGAACATGATCTGAAAAGATTGAAAACAATATGTTAATGGATTTAGAATTCATGACTACTACTTACTATTTTTTTACTAGTTACTAGCTATTTCACCCGCGTTATACTAATTACTGTTCTGCTTCCTTTAGTAGTCAAACCAAACACTTTAATCACTTTATCTAATGGTCAAAATCGCAAGAAAGTCTGTCCAGTTGTTCTTGGATTTATCGCAAATAGACAAACAGACACCACTGGGCACTATGTTTTATTATATGGAGTGATTCTGTAGTAAATCTAAACGAGGCTGTAAACTAATTATGTAAATGGATTTAAAAGCATTGTACATATCAGCCATCAAATGATATAACGAAGAGGAAATACTTGTTAAAGGATTGTTTTGTTGAGGTAGGGTTTTCAATGAATATTTTCAAAGTATTTCAGTTTTTATACAATGCAGTAGATGGTTATACTCGTTTTTTTTTTAAATTCAATTCATCACATCATATGCGCCGGCCACATTGACGAGCGACCGCAGAAAGCTTTCAACGCGTTCCTACAATGTCTATGCAAATTAACCGTGTGTTCGGCAGCACTAG
>JACCPG010006618.1:0-26662 GCA_016069955.1 Drepana arcuata | reverse complement strand
AAAAAAAAAAACCCAACTGTTACAGTACTTTCCGACCTCGATGATGCGGTGCTTCTTGTTCTTGTTTCTTCAAGAAGTAGCAAACAAAGCAAACTTTTTACCGTGTGAAGCCAGCTCAAATTTGATAACTTTCACAATAATTCTTAATTGACTTTGCTTCAAATTAATTTCAAGTTCTCACTTTTAGCGTTCATTAGCAATTAATTGTTTTGGTTTGGAGTTTTGGGTTTCGACTGTTCATACGAGGCCTACACTTAGTTTATGATATTTATTCTATCTTAATAGCGTGCTTTGTATAATTTCGGAGGAAGCTAGATAAACTTAACATTATATAGTACATATACAGGTATAAAATGTTTCATACGATTGCGCCTCGTTAGATCGTTTCGTTATAGTAGGTAATATTTTAAAATAACTGAGGAAGAAATGTGAACCCTGCTCTGAGGATATTGCTTCATCCGCGTTTAACTCGATTCGGATTAAAACTTTATAAAATTCATCTACAAGATTCCCTAGAAGATGCTTCTGCCTTGAGTCAGGTAAATTTAAATCGACGTTTTTCTTGCATCTCAATGATTCTTGGATCTTGTTCTCAGTTGTTTTCAGGTCACTGAATTTAATCCCGTTTTTTAATCAGATGAATCTTTCTAGTACAGTGATTTTGCGTAACTATTTAAGAAAACATCTTACAGCTATGGAATTAAATAAGAAGATCAGTTTTCATTCAACAACGTTGGATGTGGTTAAAATTTTGATTGTCTTTATATTGCGATAGAAGTTTTGATTAAAATATAATTTCCTCTATCGTGTATATGAAATATTGCTGCATATTTGCTGCTCAAATGTAAGCTTAGTTGTCAACATGTACCTATGGTTAAGTGAGTAGGTGTCGCTACGGGCGTTGAAGATATAATGAGTAGAGCTTGTTACCGGCCGAGCATAGGTGTAATGTCTTTAGAGCGTTTAACAGAATTACCGCCACGCGCCGTCTCGCCTGCGGTGGCTCGTGCAAACTTTATTCTGTCGGTTTACTTGCGGCGGATCGTTAGGTTAGCTAGTGCAGGTATTAATTAGTAGAGGTGGCAGTGCCGCACCAAATTCGGTTACACTATATCCGGCCCTGGTTGTTGCGAACGTAGTTTAGGTGCGAACTTACGGTCCGTGTGCTTCTGGTTTCTGGTTTCGATTTAAATATCAGTTAAATTGCTACCGTCGTGGATAATTTTAACGTAAATATTTTGTAATTTATAAATAGTGATTAAGGATGATTTTTTTTTCATGTGTCTAGTGGCACGAATAAATAGCAAGTACGAAGTTATGTGTCGTGTAGTTCGTTTACTGTCATTTTATTGTCATGACTGTCTACTTCAAGCTTAGGACGTGAAAATCTCACAACGAAACGCTTACGCTCTCCAACCACGTTTTCTTTTATACTAGTTTATTTCGGGAATAGACATTAAACAATTGATTTGAATTGTGGATACAGTCACGAGTAGGAATTATTGAATACCTACCAAAATTGTATAAATAATAATTCCAGCTCCCTTCCATGCGAATCAGTACCAATTAAAGCCGAGGTCTTAGCTTCTAATGACGGTCCATAGCTTTGTTACTAAGCGTGTAATCAATGACTGTGCGCCTCTTGTTCTAGCCGGCAAAGTAGTAAAAGTTCCCGGTAGACAAGCTATAAGGGATTATACTTAAAAAGATAGACTTGGTGAATTATTTGGTTAAATATGAAAGTATCCGCAATAATACCGCCTTATTGCCTAAATACATAATTTGTAACAAGTAGCGTGAGATGCTTAGCTTCTGATTCTATTCGATTCTTTCACACATATGGGGAAGGAACAAAATAGGGAATTCATAAAATTGTAAAAGCTATATATCCATACGAACCTAGTGAGGTATTTGAGGCGGGAATTCATAAAATTGTAAAAGCTATATTTCCATACGTACCTAGTGAGGTATTTGAGGTCGGAATTATTTATTAACTTAATGCTAAGGCACCATTTTAATAATAAATAATAAATCCTCACGCCTTCCCACACGTGTCGCCGAAGGGGAAGGCAGAGATTTTTACCTTAAACGTACGCAGGTTTCCTCTCGATGTTTTCCTTCACCGTAAAGCTCGTGGTGAGACTAATGGCTCTTAAGTTCACACAGTGCTTAAGTTCAGAAAAACTCGTTGGTATAGTCGGGATTCGAACTTGAAATCTTTGTGATACAGGCAACTACTCGAGCGGCTCGGCCACCACGGCTTTATTTTTACCATTTTCTAACAGGTTTGTTTATAACTCGCCTCGGACTCATACTCACTTACTTTGTTACAAAGTTTTTGTTTTCTATTTTTAATACCGAATAATAATATACTATGAATGTGCTAATTTCAGGCGATTTACGACATGCTCGGTGCTTGCTCAAGTAACCGACCAGCTGACTCTGCCGAGGAGCGCGCTAAGAACATCTTCGCCAAGATGGATGAGAACAACGATGGACAGCTCACCCAGGATGAGTTTCTCAAGGGGTGTCTTCAGGACGAAGAGTTGTCGAAAATGCTTGCGCCTTAAGCGCTTCCGTTGTAACCCTCGGTCCCGTCACCATCCTCCCCTCGTAATACCCCTCGGTTTCCCCCCCGCGTTGTCCAAACGACAGCACTTGAGCGTCAATCGAACAATACATCGGAGTCCACTTCAGCCGTTTGTTAGTTCCCACATCATCATCATATTTCAATGTAGTAACCCTCCGCACGCCTCCGCGCCGCTGACCGCTTGCGTCCCACACGGTTATTCAATTATTGTTGCTATGATTCCATGACTATAACTTAATTGTGCTTTATGATCTGGATCAGTTTTGGTTTCCTGAATTAATTGCTTCAATTAGTCGAATTGTGGTTCTACTGAACTGACCTGAGAGTGAATACTCCCGGAAATTCCGCATATACTGTGTCAACACCACACATCAGTTAGTTAGTTATGAGTACTTCTGATAACAATACATAACAGAGAGTTCGGATACTTTTGAACGTTGTAGGCGGCGCATGGCAATCATATTATGTTTTGTATTAGGAATTTGGCAATTTGTCGATTAGCACATTTGACACTCAGCGGACAACAGCCTTTGAAGACAAAAATCTGAACCATTATCGATTATACGTCCCATCATCAAACGTCCCGACAAGATTCGATATTATTTTGTCACAGAAGATCCGATCTTCGTCCGTGCCACGTCAATGTCTGGGACATAAATTTACACAAATCTTTAATACTTATCGCGAGATGCAGCTCGACAATAACTCCGCAGGGAATATGTGACTATTTGAAGAACGTAATATTATTTGTAGAACCAAATACAACCCTGTAGATTGAAAGCTTTCAAAGGTTAGGTCACACCCAGCTTCAATTGGTTATGAGCAGCTTTTCGGTAGGTACCAGGTCCCGACACGTGTTTTCATCTAGTAAAATTAATTGTAATTAGGAATATTGATGTAACGAACTTTGCGTCAATGAAATCTTGAGTAAATAAAAATGTCCATTCCTATTTGATAAACGTATAGTATGATCGATAAGTAATTACATGTTTCAATTCTTTGCCGCTGTCGACTCCCTGGTAATAATTCACACAACTTCGTCCCCTACTATCATCGGTCAATCCGCCGTCCTATTCTCACTGACAGAGCACACTTTAAAACTGATGTCAATCTAACATTTCATTATTAAGGTAAACACTAGTACTTAGCGAATTAAACGGTCAGATTGTATTGATTGCGTGTCGCGCAACATTGTGCACGGCAATTACATACTATAGTTCAAATTCATTGTCGAATGTGCAATCTGATCAGTTCTGAATAAAATTAAGTTATATTTATGTAAACGAGTAACCGTATTTAATTAACATAAATAACAAACATACTACATACTTTAAATTTTTCTGGTTCGAGTTTTATAATAGTTTAAACATGCCGGTTCTAACGAGTTTTAGCCAACGTGTTTTACATCCGTATTTAACTTAGTATTAACTATGTACCTATTCTAGTTTCAAGTATTTCCCCACTACTGTGCCTTCTAGTTCTGTGTAGATAGTTTACCAACCACCGACTTCGTTTAACATCCTTAGTCTTGAAGTTGGTTCTTGTAATCCATTAACCCAATTTATATACAATTGTGTTCGAGCTCTTAGTAGCGACGGCCCCGTGGTTTCTAGTAGATGGCAACACGCGAAACAGTGGCATTACATAATTAATCATAGGCATGCGACTAACGAAATGATAGAATCCTAATTTATACACATTATTGACATTCTTCTAAACAACTTGTCCTAAAAACAACGTATAGCCCGGACGCAATTCATCTTCGTGATTTCATTTCATATAGCTTCCCCAACCGGACCGTAACTGTACTTTTGGGTCTTTAATTATTGTTTGTAGGTTTTTTATGTATAATAAATTTTTGCCATCGACCTTAAGCGGGCCGCGATATTAATCATGTTCTCATTTTAAAATATTATAGCGTTCTTTTAATGCTCGTTATAACCTGTATTGTTACTGTTTTCAGTGCAGTTGAAAATACCCAATGTTCGAGTATTATATATCTACCAAACTGGTTTTACTTCTATGAATCAGCGCACAAAGCAATATATATGGCACAAACTATAGATTAACATTCTAAATGCAACTAACTAGTATTAATAGAGTTGTAATCAAATATGTGAACGACTATCTCAGCACTAACATGCACTGAAAACGACTTGTTTCTCATTAAAATTTAACTATTGAAACATTCCATGCTGTATTTGATGGTTATTGCTTAGTTTTAATAAATTATTTTATATAATTTAGCGTTTAGTTATGTCTTCAGATATAAATATCATTGTTTTATTTAAGAATTGTATTTTGTTAAAGTAATGTCTCTTAAGGTGGCTTGAACAATCCTCCCACTAGATAGATTTTTTTGCAAAACAGCCCGCTTTAATTAATAGTTCTAAAACATTAAGACTTCACACACAAACTTGACTTTGATAAAATATTATTATAAAAGCAAAACCTTTCAAACACTATATTCTTTATAGCTTAACAAGGGCAGAACAAATTTCAGTAGTATATGGTTTATAGTTGTGCAAGCCTCCTTTATCGTACCTAATTGGAAAAAAATATAAATTACCGATCCGGCAAACAATGTTAACTCAAGGAAATTATCGGGTAGAAATGTGACGACTGACTTTTGTAATTGAAAGATGGGATCAAATACTCACCTTGAATTCGGCTCTCGCAGACAGGGTGTTGTGTGACATATCACAAGAATGGAATTTATTCATAACGTTTTAACATGGCCAATAGATGGCGCTTTACCAGTTTTGATAGCGTTTTGCAGACGAGGCACCATTCCTCCAAACATGTGTAGTACATCTGAATATCCGCTTGAGGCGCTTGAGTGCTCGCTTGCTACTGGGTTTGATCTCGTTTGCTTCTATTACAACTCGCATGAGATACCTAGTACACGTTTATATGATAAATACGAAAAAGCTCACCACGCTATAAGTAGACATATCTCCAAAACTGGAGAGATTATTACATTAGTCAATTATTATTACGAGTGTTACTTTGCTGTATGTATAACAACGCGAACTAGTCCCATTTCCTTGTAACACTACCTTCCTTCAACGTTTTGTCATGTGAAACTATGCACATACACGAACGTAAAATATTGATATTTATAATCTCTAAATGTTGACTTCTCAACTCAGTAGGTGTATACGTAGGTTTACGAATTTTTAAATATATATATTCTTGACCCAAGTACCCTTAGTGCGCTCGATTTTTCGAATTAGCAGTGTTGTCACTTTCCGATAAATACTTACAAGTTAAAATGTGTATTTACAATAAAGATTTCCTTGAGTTTTGCTTAGATTTCAATTGTAAGTCTTATAACTGTAAGTCCATTTTATTTTATTGTAGCTATACGGACCCGTATTTGCGGGAATTGTTTAGAAGGTATCACAACAGCACCTCAGTTCATGGCACCTCCATACAACTCCGCTGAAAAGAGCACACTTCTGCCTATCCCTTCGGGAACCGTTGTGGGAAGGCGTGAAGATATATAAAGCAGGACCAGTGTTGAGAAATACAAACAAACTGGTTACAACTGGTTAAAAAAATATTTTGATAGTATATCAGACAAACACACATTGGTATTTCATACAATTAGCAAGCCTGTTATAAGTAAGGGATCTCCATGTGTTAAATATGTGCCATACAATTGGAGAAGGATGTACCAAGTTTGAGGCAACACTATGGGGAGACCATAAAATACGTGTGTTGTAACATTCGACCAAAAGTATTATATAGATAGAGGATATGTTTGTGAACTGCGAGATGGACTGATACAACTTATTTGTACCTTTTTTATTCTGGTCATAATGTAATTTATTTTAATAGTTATTGGTCTCTCAATTTCAATGGGTTTTGAATCGTCTTAAAGTACTACTCTGTGTTTAGTTGTCCCCTTAATAATAAACACTAATTGGTATTTCACAATGCTATCGGCCACTTTCTTATACTAACGAATAGAAAGATATATCGTCGGACAGATTTCAGCATAGTTGTAAATGTCCTGACTATTTTTGTCTTTATTAGTAAGGGGGTTTAATGAATATATGTTTGTTTGTTTGATGTGGAATTGCAAATTGGTGACATTTCAGGTATGATTGGTACTCTCAATTTATTCAGGTGTATAATTTTTCCTATGTAACTTAAACTTACCTTAAATTTTACTTACCCATTACATTCTCTGGCCATTATGGATCGAGTGTCAATGAGATAATAATAGCGTCAAAGGCCAAAACATGAGTTACCTTATAATACCATACAGTCAGAACAAGAACTAGTCAATAAACTTTCAAGATCTTTTATAAATTATATTACGCGTTCAAAATGACAAAGGCGCGCTTCGCTGATAGCTAATTAGTACTTAATATATTATTGTCAGATCATTCGATAGATCAAGTTCTCGCTGTCTTAACTCTTACGGCTATATGTGTGTAGGTATTGAAATTACGTGCTCACTGTAACTTAGTACCTAACTATCCTATTTCTATCAACTTTTTATACACAAATATATTAAATAGAGTAGTTACCTTAAAGAGACCTATAATTTTCTAGTTATTAAGCAGATGTATACTTGAATTATTGTTTATGAGCTTGAAGCACAACTAATATGTTACGCATTTTACATTTATTTATTATCGATGTCACACATGTAATAGTTTAGAGTATATTTTAATATATTGTGTATTTAGCTGTAATAGATGCACAAGAGCAAGTTTAACCAGTAGCCCCGGTTGTTCTGCAGTCGTTTACTTCCAGTGCAATGCTATAATCGCAAATTCTGTTAAATGAGTAACCTAAAACATTTTGTTTGGTTGTCTTACTATTGTAACTTTGACAAAACTGTACCTGCCATGTTCTCAACTATGTTCGTTACTCAAGCGGGGTTTACACAGAGCGACTTGATGATATATCGAAGTACAAAACATTGGATAAGTGTGAAACATCGGAGTGAAGTTGATGTCTATATTATACTTATCGTTCGTAGGACTGTCTCCTATAAGTAACTCGACGGGTGTACACCCCGCTTCATTCTCGATTAATCTCCAATTATAGAGTATTTTTTTTATATCATTATCAATGCAAAGTATACTCGTTATTTACAGGTGGTTTTAATCATTATAATTCGCGACGTATTTTAGACTATATCCGCGTCGAATAGGCGTCATTATTAGAATAATATCATAGGCACTTATAATAGATGGAAGTAACCACGATGTCCCATTATGTCTCTGTTGTATTTCTAAGAATACATATTTTTAATGATTCACATTTTGCCTATTCATGTATAATATACAAATTAAAAAATAAAGTCATAGTTATTTATCTTTTTTCGCACGCACAACGTCAAAGAAATAACTAGTGGCGCGTTAAATGTTTCTATTGCATTATCATTGTCATAGTAGCGGAGTGGTTTATGTAGTGTAAAGTCAGAATAGCAACTTCGAACCCCGTTGTTATAAACAGTGGAATTCTCAGTCTACGGTGAAGATAAACACTGTGACGAAACCTACGTACGCCTTATAAGTATTTCAAATGCATTAATACTAGTGTCTGACAGACGGAGGCAAACTCGCTTTCTATCATTTGTTTATTTGATATTCATCATTACACATATATGCCAGTTCTTGTTACTCCACTCCTATTTACTAAAGTTTTGACTAACTATTGATGACTCGTTTACACGTACGATTTACAACTCGCGTATTCCGATTCGCCATTAAATAAAAAAAATATTTCCACCTCATTCGTTTTTAAATGTGTGAGCGCTGAGGCGCCATCTGTGAGGAGACGGGTTCAAATCATTTACTGAACAACATACATTGCTAATATTTAATATAGCAAGATATTTAGGAAAAGCCGTGGTGGCCGAGTGGTTCGAGTAGTTACCTGCGACACAAAGATCGCAAGTTCGAATCCTGACTGTACCAATGAGTTTTTCTAATTTAAATACAGTGATTAGTCACACCACGAGCTTTACTTGCATACGTCTGAGAAGCAATTCAAAGGCGTATGTATAGTCAGTCGTGCTTGAGTAAGGATGGACTCGCCATCTGACACGCTGGCACTTAAAGTATATATCTGGCGGAAAGTTGGTGTATAGTTATTAGCTATACACCTCTGCGTACCCCTTAGGGGATCCTTGTGGGATATATTATATTTTTTAGTATGTGTATAGGTATTTGAGAATGGGAGAATTTTCCATATGTTCATAGACATACGTATATACGTACGATTAAATTATCAATTGAAGAAACTATACTAATAGCTCATGAAAGAAGTACATTCTTTATATATACTTTAAAATAACAGCGTTCAGGTAACAAAACGTAGTTGACATGAAATTTCCTATATAATATTGTAAGAGTTACTTTTTGTGTTCTCATTGAAATAACTCATTGAATAACTATTTATTGCGTATCCAGCATGCAGTGATAGATAATTAGAGTTTAATTAAATTGTTATTATAATCTATAATTAATTTTATATGTTTAAGGGCACAAGGTTTGACTAACTAAGCGAAAACAAGTTGTCACGTACATAAGCATATTATTCCACTAAATAAGGAGCTATATAAAAATGGGTAAACAGAATAGCAAACTAAAACCAGAGGTGCTTGAAGACCTCAAACAGAACACTGAGTTTTCAGGTAATGTGATTTCTTACTATTTTTTTTAATTTATTACTTTTTTTTTAGTTTAATTATTGCTATAATATACTGAAAGACATGCCTCGGGGGTCAAACCTGGACAGCGCGTACAAGCAAACCCTGCCTCATTGTATTACAATGAATTATTATTCAAATAAATAATAAATATTAAAATATAATTCGATGATGACACTGTAATTTTTTTCATCTTAACTGAACAAATTCAAAAGTGGTTTATAGGAAGCAATAAAAAATATAAAATTTAGAAAAAGAAAATCTTATAAATAAATGTATTTACTTCCAAACATCAAAATAATCGGTCACAGACACACTACACACACCCTAGTAAAGCTTGCACATCCACATATTATCTTATAACATACCATTAACACACGTAGATTCCATAAGCACTCTGTTGGCATCCATGAAATATTACAAAAAGTTGTTTGTATACCTATAACTGGCATTGTAATCTAAACACTTATAATTAAGGTTTCATATGTATATTAATGAAGCTGTTAGTTAATTAATAATATATAAATTAATATTATAAACAAATAAAAAAACTGACTGATCTACATATGATGAGAAGCCGTGCATTTTTTAATGCATCTTATAATTTCACGCCCGTTGTGTCTTGCCTAAAGAAATATTTTTTACTTTAATTGTTGATCAGGCGGTGAATTATATTTATATTACCTACTAGCTGACCAGCGCAACTTCGTCTGCGTACCTAAGAGAGAGAGAGTTGTTTCAGTAATGAATCAACTCTCTCTCTTAGGTATGTTCCGTAGTGAGCCGACCACGCGTCTGAGTTGCGGGGTTATTTTAACATTATGATATCTATGTCATAAGACGTTGATTGAAATCAAATGATGTCAAGTACAATTTCGTTTACATTTAAATGCTCGTGATTAATAACATATTTATTTGGATAAGGATTAATATTATGTTGATAAAACATCTTCGGAAATAATGCATTGATTTCGAACAAATTGTATTACCATAAAAAAGGTTGTAGTGAGTCAATCTTAAAAGATAGACATATGCTGTCGCGGACTTTTTTTTAGAACTTTTAAAGAGGAACAATTACCTCATACATGATATTTGTGTAACTTAAACCGTATACGCAACGCACGCAACGGAAGCTCTCAAAAAGGAATATTTTTTCCCGTTCTGGCAACATTATTAATTTATGCTTCGCTCCTATTGGTCGTAGCGTGATGTTATATAGCCTAAAGCCTTCCTAGAGAAATGGAAATCCAACACAAAAATAATTTTTCAATTCCAACCAGTTTCAATTCCTGAGATTAGCGCGTTCAAACAAACAAACAAACTCTTCACTTTTATAATATTAGTATAGATAATAAAGATCATTCTATTGCAATACAATGTAAGCGCTGTTTATTGTATGGCACCATAGCGACAATATAGCCATGTCTACAATGAAGACGTTTATAAATTGCAGATGCGGAAATACAGGAATGGTACAAAGGATTCCTGAAAGATTGCCCCAGTGGTCACTTGTCTGTAGAAGAATTTAAGAAAATATATGGAAATTTCTTTCCATATGGAGATGCTAGTAAGGTATGTAATAGTGAACGGTGATTTAAATTACATTTTATTTACAAAGAACAATTGTACAACTAATTATAGATAGTGCCATCCACGAGGATGCGCCCCACCAACTACTAGTCGAGGGGTCGCGGGATTGAACCCGACTCTATTAATTGTAGTGTGCGTGTGCACACATAGGTAATCAGTGTGTACCGACAATACTCAAACATAAGTGGAAGGTTGCACACTAGCACTATAAACTATAAGGATGAATAGTGGGGCGCGTCTTCGTGGATGGCACTATCTATACTTGCGGATAACAATTTTACCCTAATCTAGAATAGTTAGGGTATTAATTGTTTAATAGAGGTAAATTAAAGCTCGTCAAAAAATTACTAAGAATTTCTAATGACGTGTAAATGGAACCTCATTGATCATCATTTATCTCCCTTTATTAGATGTTCTCATTATGCTATTTCATCTTTCGACTCTCCGGCTACATGCTGTCAAAGACAAGAATCAACTGTGATGCCACTAATTTGTCCCAATTAGTTTAAGAGCCAGATCTAAATGTTGCGGCCATAGTTTGCAGAACATGTGTTCCGGACGTTCGACGCCAACGGCGATGGCACGATAGATTTCCGGGAGTTCCTTTGCGCTTTGAGCGTCACCTCGCGCGGCAAACTGGAACAGAAGCTCAAGTGGGCGTTCTCTATGTACGACCTGGACGGCAATGGGTACATCTCTAGGCAGGAGATGCTCGAGATTGTCACTGTGAGTACTAAGGACATTATATTGATAAATACACTTAATACATGGCCGTACATACATACGAGCCGTGGTGGCCGAGTGGTTCGAGCAGTTGCCTGCGACACAAAGATCGCAAGTTCGAATCCCAACTGTACCAATGAGTTTTTCTGAACTGAAAGTACAGTGATTAGTCACACCACGAGCTTTACGGTGAAGGAAAACATCGTGAGGAAACCTGCATACGTCTGAGAAGAAATTAAAAGGCATATGTATAGTTATGCTTGAGTAACGGCGATGGACTCGCCATCTGTCACGTTGGCACCTAATATACCTCTGGCGGAAAGTGGGTGTGTGGGTTTTACCCATACACCTCTGCCTACTCCTTCGGGGAAGGCGTGAAAATTATTTTGTCCTTATCGATGATACCGATTTAATCTATATCCATACTCTTTCTGCTACTGATGACTTATGAACATTTGTTTTGCGTATTAGGTGTGTTAACGTAACCGACAAACAGACAGATATACTAGACTAGATAACTTTGGCATTTATGTCCTTCACAACAGGATATGTGAACCAGATCCCAATAGTATGATATCACAAATGGTATCAGATCTCGTCAGACGGAAATCCATTGAGCGTGGCTTATTAGATCTAATTCGCCCCAGCTATCATACCTTCAATTGGATCAAATTGTGATGTGAATAAGGTTCAATTGGTTATCTCTATTAGATTATCTTTGAATTGTAGGCAGTCTAAAGCCGCCATCTATCTGTATCTTATATCTAGACGGGCAGACCGGTTCGTTCCACGCTGAGGGCAGATATTGTGTGATGAGCACAAGTATTTATTACAAAATCTTACCTAGATGTTCTATGTATATATGTACATCCTTAATAATATAATATTATAAATGTGAATGTAAGTTTGTTTGTTACGCTTTCACGCAAAAACTACTTAGCCGATCATCATAAAACTTTGTACACATATTCTTGGAGGTATTAGAAGTAACATAGGATACTTCTTATTGAAAAAAATTTTTTCGAACGAAGTCGCGGGCACACCTAGTACATAATATATTTATATACACACACATATCATCACGCCGAATCCCTAACGGGGTAGCCAAAGAGTATAGAGCACCAGTTCTCTCTTGACTTACATACCTCTTTCGCTTCGCCCACAAATATGTGTATAAGTATGTATCGTTCGTTGTTCAGTTCCAATCTTTGTTTAATTTGGGCCTAGGTCAATTTGTGTACAATTGTCCCAAGCTATTTATAAAAGAAAACGATGGTTGCACTTAATCTACTTTATTTCCAATTTCAGGCCATATACAAAATGGTCGGATCTGTGATGAAGATGCCCGAAGACGAGTCGACGCCGGAGAAGAGAACCGACAAAATATTCCGTCAAATGGACAGGAACAAGGATGGAAAACTTTCCCTGGAGGAGTTCATAGAGGGCGCCAAGAGCGACCCCTCCATCGTGCGGCTCCTGCAGTGCGACCCGCAGTCGCAGTGATACACCCAATAGTCTCCTACGAAGTTTCAACCACTCGTGGAGTCTGCTTAAGTCGTTCACAATCATCATCCATGGCATAAAAGCGTTTGTTACACTAGTCGTGCTTCGCGGTTTCATCCGCGTTAAATATACACCAAGCTACTACGGAATAATGTAGTTTTCCATAAGCGTAAGGATTTTTAAAATCGGTTAAGTAGTATTTGAGTTTACAAACTATACATTACGAACAATACAATATTTGCTCTTTATAATATAAGTATAGATATGCTTACATCGTTATGTTTATTTTGATTAAATAGTCGTATTGTGAACAGCTCAAACTGACTCCGCGATGTGATGAATTCGTACAATTCCCAAACGCACTGTGAACCACTTGGTCTGTACCCCACACGTCTATACCTAAACCTTTTGTAATATATCACCCTTATTACCATGCTTGTAAGAGCTAGTGCGCGACGTAAGCGTCGCTACACATCTAACAATCCATGTGGACTATTGTCCTGCTGCTTGGCTGTTGGTTGATGGAAACATGTCCTTACTCGGTTGTTCTCACATCGACATTGCTATATAAATTATATATAGTTGGAGATATTCGCTTATAATATCATTTATTATATTAATACGAATATGATGCTATCAATACAATATTATACTGGTTATAAATATATACAATAATATATTATAGACCCTATGTTCTAAGCCCTATGTAAGCAATTCGTAACCTTCAAATTAGCGTTAGGGAGCGTTTATAAAGATATAGTTTTCGTCAGTTACATAAAGCGTACAGTCCGACCAACTCTTGGCGGCCACTGCCGTTGTTAATGTCGCCTATCGCCAATTGGAGGTTTACAACAGAAGATCCGACTTTGTCAACTGGAGGGCTATTATTATAATATAAAATATTATTATAAATACAGCTGGTTGGACTCTCATGATATAATGTCATCATTGGCCCATGTTTCGTGGTGATAAAATAAATGACAAAAGCTCACAAAGACGATTAGACTAGTAGGTACTGTTGATCAACGAATGACAACAATTTCCAAAATGCCTGATAATAAAACAGAACGAATCGTAACTTATAGTAAACCTACGTCAAAGGTAATCTTTTGGACGCTGTACAATCATTTCCTGAAGCCATTTGTTTGCTTTATATTACTATATAATAGATCTAGTATATTACGATGTGTACATTTCAAACACCAGGACAAAAGTATGTGCGATTATAATGTGGTTAGAGTTATAATATTCCTCCAATGTTACTAGTAAGTTCCGTGTACACCCTTTCGCCCACTCGTTTCGGCCCCGGCGTGCGCGAGGACTGATTCGACTTCTGCAATCCGTAGTCTCTATTTCCACTGAGATAAGTGCCATTATTATGTGTAACGTATACCCAGACCTATGACACATTTTGTCCTTTTTGAGTGAAGCTTGCAGCAGGTAATCGGCACGCAGTGTCAGTGTTACAGACTATTTTGGGCTATCAATTCCAATGTTGTATACATTGGTCTGAAGTCGGTCGTCAGCCCTCCGTTCATTGCTTTTGACGGGGTCGTCGATCTCGTTATAGATTCCAAACATGTTTTTAATAGACGAATGCAATAATCCAATCGCGGTTCTATTTACTCATCGGAATCCTGTCGACCCTATGCGTTTTAATATAACACTCGTGTGCTCATATCAGTAAGGTTAAGCTCCTGCATGCTATGACTGTGTCTTTCCGCGAACCCAATATTGTAATTGTAGCTTACATGCGTACAGTGCCTTTCAATATAAACAGCAATACACAAAGCTACAAAAATAAGTATAGTGCATTCAATAATAATTCATAATGAACGTAGCTGAAGGCGAAGTCTAATTTCCGTTGTATTGACGATTGACAATAATAACTGTGAATGGTATCGCGCGGGGCACTGTGCGGTTCACACAAGAGCACCCCAAGGTTGTGTTGGACCCCTGTTTGGTCATTGCTAGCCTCACACAGCCTCCCTATAGAACGTGCTGGCGGATGCTAGCAATGAGTACACAGCTAATGAAAAGCACAATAATATGATAACAGATACGCAACAAACGACACATACAACTACACTATTATGTAATTAATAATAGTTTATAAATATTTATGCTGATCTATTCGCGTAGCTGATATTATTAAGGTTTAGTTGTAATTGAATAAGGAAACATTTGAAATTATAAGTCTTGAGTCAGCCTAAGTATTACTTCGTAAGGGATTCTGAACATACGGCTAGTGTTAAATTTTGACGAGTACCTAGAAGTGATTATTCAACGATTCGTGATGTGGAGCAGTCTCATTTAAATCTAATAGGGACCACTAAATGTTACCAAGACACCACACGTGAAACCACATCAAGTATTATTACAGCTATGTACAAATCTCTTGGTGGCGGTCTTACACGGCGCAAAACTGTCTTCAAAGTCCTCAGCGTATCCCCTGGTTTACAATAAACTTCCAGTCACTGACGGTCACGCTACAAGGGAGAGACTGCCTAGGGTCTCTGGCTTCACAACGCTCGCAGTCCGGCCATGTCTCAATAAGCTGACACAAACTTCGTTTACAATACCTGTATGAAACTGTCTATAGTTACTAAGCTTACATCTTTTAAGATACTTGTTAAATTTAATTTTATACCTATATGTATATATATATGTGTTTATACCAATATTTTATTGGTGGCTTTGTCACCAATGTAATCTATGTATGTTTTTGTGTGCAACCCGTATTGCATAGCTTTACACAATGATCTGTAGTTAATGTATCGCATTCGCGAATAATCTCACTGACTTTTTATCGCATAAACAGCACATGTTACTATCAATGTTTTGTCCTCGTCACGTGATGATATGCGTTCGAAGATCGTACTCGCTTACACACTTAGTTTGGCGCAAAATACTTATGTTTTAGTGAATCAGTCGCCCATGAAAGACATTTACTAGATTTATTTTATTTTTCGTACTTGCTGATATATCCGAAACGCACGAGTGATTCGTATAACCGCGTTAATGAATGTATCTGTTATCCGTCCTTGTGTTATGCCAGTATCAATACTCTATTACAATTCTTTGGTATTTCATTCCAATATATCTTTGTAAGAAATCTGAGCATGGTACAAATCATTCGTAGTTGGGAGACCCATCTACGGCCGTAGTATTCATTTATCAGTACGTTATATGGCGATTTCCTTTTGTTTGTTGATCAAAGATTCCATTGAGGTTCGTTTTCGTCAGGCAAAAAATGTGACTTCGTTGAGGGGTGACGATATTAGTCGAATTAATTTAATGGTACCTATATGACATATCCATTATATTATATACACGTCAACTTATTGCCTATTAAGGCAATAGGGATCCAGATTTGTGTTCGTATTTTCATAGTATTATCGTTCTTAGGAATTAAGAAGCATTATTAAAACTAGATTGTTTGCGGGTACGATCGTTCGCCACGCTTCTCTCCATAAGCATTGCCCATTACATTTTTACATATTATGGTAGTTATTTGACATTTTATTATATTTACATATGACATTGAATCAATTTTACATTTTTTTTGTATAATAATAATGATTATCATTCACGTTTGTATGCCAGACATTTTATTATGATCATTTTATTACTAACTCATGTTTTGTGGCATATAGTCTTATACACTAAGCTTTTAATACTAATACATTATATGTAATAAGCACGCGTTGAGGTTATTTCATATCTATACTACATCTATCACAAACAAATCTACTTGAAAAACATATTGTGTGCTCGAATAATTTGATTTATTTGACTAAGTCATTCGGCTAAAATGTGACGCTTAAACAATCTGTTATAGATATGGAAGAATCTTTTAATGGGTTCTCTCATTATTTTGTTAGTTTTACTTTACGGCTTTATATTGATGTATTCTGAATGAGTTCTTATTTTGTTTTATTATAAATGTGACTACAATTTTATTGATTTTTTATTTTGCTAGTTCAGCTGAATGACGAAAAAGATGCACCATTTTCACAAGGCTCATTCCATACACCGATGCTATGGTATGCTTGAGTAACAATACACTATTTGTTCTGAAATTTATTAAACTATCATCACTTTAGTACTCTATAGTAGTAATACTCTATAGTCTGCACTTAATATTGCTTGGTTGATTGAGGGCAACCTTATTGCACTCATTGCACATAATCTCGAGCAACGACAACTACAATTTACGTATAAAGTCTAGAAAGTTATTAATCTATATAATTTTAACTCTTAGTAACAATGTACATATCGGCAAAGCATAAAAGTACTTTGACATCTCGCTTATCTTATTAAGCTCCGCAATAATTTACCGTCTCGGATGATTCTAAAGTTAGCTTAAAAGCATAGAGAAAAACGATATTTTTAATAAATAATTTAAAGTGAATTATGTACAGATGTTAGATATTCATGGAGACTTCATGGAGGATCATAGTGAACTAATAAAGTGGTTGACGATACTCCGTACGTTCGTTTAATTAAATTATTACTTGACTGTGTATAAATATGTTATATTTGTTACAAATTTACGTAGCTTTTAATTGTAAACGTTGCTTGGAGAGTTCACTGTTACAACTTTAACACAATAACTATATTAATTTTATTAATTTCGAAAGATGATTCCGCATGCAACTGCTAAGCAACACGTAGAAGTATATATTAGTCAGTGTAAGAATGTTTAACTTTTAACTGACAATCGCTTGCCGAAGCAATAATCTAAAGTTACGGGTGGAAATGGATTCCTAAGAAATATTTAACAAGATTCTAACCGTGCAGTTTATAACAGATTCAAGTCATTCAAGCTCTTTGTGGTGATATATGAACATGTCAGGTACCTACAACTATATACTAGACTATTAACTATTTATCTATCTATGGGTGTGTGGTCACTACGTATACACCTCCGCCTACCCCTTCGGAGACCCTTGTGGGAAGGCGTGAGAATATGTGATTATATAGGTACTAGTAAAAAAAAGCGTTAGGAGTTCTAATGTTCCGTGGGCATTAATCATACTCGGTACGTGTGTACCGACGTTGCATAACTTCTTGATACATCGATACAAGACAAATTATAATTCGACTTCAGTCTTCCGTAAGATTTGTTACCAACCCACAGGCATCAAGATACTATAAACGTGTGGAAAATGTATGTTATAAATATTTTTATACTGAAATGTTATGAAGTCACGGGATTTATATTTATAAAATTATTCTTGTTCATGTTGCATTGATATTCATTGGATATGGTTTATTGGTAAGTTTAAAACAAACGTTAAAATTCGGCGGCGCCTGCGCATAAAATGTCGCAACTGGGCGGTAACTGCATGCGATGCTTGTGCCAGCTAACTAATTCTTAATAGTAATTTTTCCCGAGATAATTCTTAGGATCTTTATCACTTTATAACATAGGTTCAATTTTCTCTTTTTGTGAGATCTCCACTTTGATGTGCGATCATGGTATTTAATACGTAATATATAAAGCATTATTTTTTTTTCAATAAAGCATTACTAAAATACATGCCGCATGGACATTGGGCCCTTAGCAGTCTCGTGAAAATAATCAAAAATGAGTCTACAATGAAACGTGTTGGATTTAGTTGTTGTTAAATCGGACCTGCTCGTACCATCGGAAGCCGCATTATAGTCTTATATTGGTGGATAACGTTCAGTTGAATTAAATAGCTACCTTTATGCCCGCTATTCGATTTATAGTCGCTGAGTTAGCTGCATATCACACCGCAGATTGTTTTACTGTCTTCCAGTATTGTAAGCAATAGAGAACTGTCAAGTGTAGTTTGACCTTGCGTTACAAATTTAAAGCTATATCAAGATAACTAGATGATTGTAGTGGCACCTAACTAGTTTATTGCTAGCATTATTTGGATCCGGTGCTAATTTATACATTATTCTTAAAACCTAGGACGCTTTGACGGTTTTATATTCTTGTTTTTGCTGTGACGGCGCTTTATGGCGATATTGTTGTGAACTATACTTATAAATTAAAATATTTCATCGTTCCTTTTAACACCTAGCTGCAAAGTTTCGCTTTCAACCGCATTCGCTTAGCGTTGCTGTAGCCTACACTAAAATATCATCACTGATCTAGTCTATGGTGCATGCAAAAATTATAGGTAGGAATCGATTCGGGCTCTTCAGAAATTGCAAATTGCAAATTACCTTTTGGTAGTACTTTCCCTGGCCGTGTACCCAAGTACCAATGATTACAAAATATACCCAAGTACTAAAAAGTAGACTTGGGTCAATAACTTCTGCTGGCTTTACTATGACCGTATGAACACATTTACGAACGTCGTGTACTTATGTCTCCTTCTCTCTGGAATTGGTATGGCAATACCATATTGTTCTTTATAAACAGTAGGTAACCTTTAAATTATAGGTACTATTTCCTTGAACAAAATTACCAAAAACTAACCTGTTTATTAATATACAATAATGGTATATTATTTGATACTTAATCGTGTCCTTTATCTAAGGTTGTACTAAGTGTAATACTCAGGGTGCTATTTGGTCGAGTAGCGGAGATGGCCCGGAAGTCGGCTTTGTCCTCCTCTACTTGAACGCCCTCGTATCTGTAGCTTTTAAGTGTTAACACTTGCAATGAGCTCCCCAAACGCTTTCATGGACCAAAATGTACCAGCGTGCTAGTAGGTAGTAGGTACCTACCTAAGTTGTAGCCGCCGGTGATCAAATTCAGACTCGACGTATTTGTTCGTGTTTAGGTACTGACTACCTATCTGATCGTTGTGTGTTACATATCAATTTGCTACGTACATACGAGTACATACGTTACCGCTGGCCCATTTCTCAATGTCCATAATTGTTGGCACAAACGACTTAGGTACTTTGTTCGTAACTTACAGGCTTAAGTAAGTCAGTAAGAACAGGTAAAATAATAATAAATAAGTAAATTATTTTACCTTTGATGTGAATAGGTAATATATCTTTGAAATTTTGTGAAAGGGTATGCAGATAAATAGCACGCCACAGATGTACTTAGTATCAAATTTATGAATGCGCGTGCGTGTCCCTATTTGAGACAAATCTTTACGTGCTCATTCATCAGATTTTTGTATATGTGTTATGGTTATTTAGTATATAAGTTCGAATCCCGACTGTACCCATGAGTTTTTCTGAACTTAAGTACAGTGATTAGTCACACCACGAGCTTTACGGGGAATGAAAACATCGAGAGGAAACCTGCATACGTTTGTAAAGCAATTCAAAGGCGTATGTCAAGTCGTGCTTGAGTAATGGCGACGGACTCGCAATACTGACACGTTGGCACCTAAAATATATCTCTGGCGGAAAGTGGGTGTGTGGGTACTACCTATACACCAGGGACCCTTATGGGAAGGCGTGAGCCTATATTTTATTATAATTAGTTGCATATAGTTTGGGTAAATATATACTTCAAAGATAATTAAGTATACCTAGATGAAACCAGATTAACGCACCGTATTCGTACAAAGAGAAATGGGCGGCGCAAGTATCACGTACGTAATTTGCTTAGGTAACGTGTTCGTGCTTTGTTTACTTGTACTTACCCAACTAGCTCGCACTATTCACTCGTCCCTTCGGACTATTTAAACTTGCGATCGGTGTTATGAAACATTGAGAACAATTCTTCTTTGAATAACTAATAAATTGCACCGAGCTCTTTGAAATTTGTATGACAATGTAATATAATAAATTATGTAATTACTGAAAATTTAAACTTTGGATACTTGACTCCTAATATTATACATACCTAAATTAAAATCAATGATGCATTTTGTCTCAATTTTATTGTTCTATGTAGTTAGTCAAATTGTGATTCCTTACATTTCTTTAAAAATGACCTAGCTCCAATACTCTGTTATAGATTCAAATTATTACATCTATTTATTAAATCTTTCTTCTCTCAATTGATGTTTTATTTGTACAGTTGAAAATTGACCACTATTCAACAGCCTATAGGTACCTAGTTAATATTTTCACTGCGAGTGTAGCGGCCTTCTTTTGGACCTGTTTAGACTCTCAACAGTCAACAGCTTAGCGAACCAGGAGTTACCTACATAATTACGTGAAGAAATAAAAAAGTAAAGATATCCATAATTGTTCATCTTTCTCATCATATATTATTATTATTATATAAATAACAAAGTAAAATTAATTACCGAAAGTAAATATGTATATTAATAATGAGCTGAGTCTGTGTTTTGATATCTCAGAGCATTCGTTATCCCTTAAAGTCACACAATGAAACTTATAGATTACTACATATCTATCGGATATTATAAGAAATAAATATTATACGGGCCCAAAGTGAGACCGAAATTATTTCCTATTTGATTAAAAAAGTCTTGTCGTGTGAGTACCGGAAGTAGCTCCATCTCGAGGCATGACCTTTAATCACAACCGCTTCCATATTCAAAATATCAAGTTCAGTACAATTTCATGTTCAATGCCCGCAAGAATTCCTAGATGATACTTGAGTAGCACCGTAACCGAATAATAAAATGTGTGCGCTATCCTAAAATTTGGAAAATCATTGACACTAATTCTGTCAATAAATATAAACATCAAATGCTTAAAAAAGCTTAAATTATTATTATTATATAATAATATTCTGACGCCTTTCCACAAGGATCCCCGAAGGGGTTGGTAAGCAGTCCTTCAGTTGTTTCGTTTAAAAATTTTAATGTACCTCCTTTAATAAGTACTAGGTAGACATAAAGCCCATTTGGCTTCTAACCGTCCGGCAGGAAATTTTTTTCATTGTTTAGTTTCCTATGCTATGTGCATTATATTAGCACACCGAAAACCATTAAAGATTCGTCGTATAAGTTTACTACGAGAACATTGCACCTAGTCCCTGGTGAAGTAACCAGCGAGATTAGAGCGCCTCTTCTGTTTGAAGTAAAACACCTTACATCAGTATCTTCTTTTACCTTCTCGTATCTTCGTTTCGAGTAGTCTTGCCTTTTCCATATTTGAGTGTTCAATCCATTTGAATTACGTAGTTAAAACTTGGAATTCTTCAGCAAGACGTTTCTGCCACAAAACCGGTCTTACATTGCTATATACCTATGTAAGTGTACTATAAGATTCCGTAGAAACTCGTCAATATATAATAATAAACCCCGCGGTTGTTGTTCTTTATGTTTGGGAACCGCGTCCGTTCTATCTGACAGACTCATAAATCAGATAAAGTGATTTGCGCTTTCCTCTAGAATGGGTAACGGGCGAAAATGTAGTGAAAGTTTACAGGGGTCTAGCTGTGCGTCCATGGAACTAAGATCTCCAAACACTTCTGACAGGACACCAAAACATTTACGGCAGACGTACAGGTACAATGTGTACAGCATTAGAAGTTACGTTGATTTGAACAGAAGAGACGAGTCAAGCATTATAACGAAAGACATATACAATGTGAGAGACTAATAATAAGAAGATCAAATCGATCGAGTACACCAAACCGGTGAGCAATTACGAAGAGGAAGATGAATGTGGACAAAGAGGTTTGTAAGTCTAAAGAAACTAAATGATATACATTTATGTAAATTATAGATAGCCGTCCATTGTGCCAAGCAAGTAATTCTCGTCTATGAAACTGCTAGATAGGTACTTACATTGAATCTATTTTAGAATCAATGACACAGAATAAACTAATAGGGAAAGTCCTAAAATAAAGCGTTCGATATATATCGAACGATTTGTCAACGTGATAGTTCGCGGAACGATACCAGTCCCGATTATTTAAATTGTTTGTGTTTATTCAAATATGAACCCTAAATTGAGATGCTCAAAGTTATCTTACCCGCTAAATTGATTTTTCAATGCCAATTTTACTCTTACTCATTTTGTAGATAAATTTAAATATACATAAGCAAATTACAAATGCTCAACCATTTCCTAACCTATGAAAGAAACAATAGCAAAAGTTAATGAGTACTAAATTTTCAAACATTCTTTGTCTGCTAATCCAAATAAAATTTACTTGGTAAATTGATTTAAGCCGCAAACCTATATACTCACTGGCGTTCTAAGCGAACGTACCCGTTAGGTTGGTACTGGGTACCTCTAAATTGCGTATTTAAATAAGTATCTATGTACACATGTGAGTTTATAGAGGCTGACAGAGTTAGTTCGCTCAGTATGGTGTGTACTATGCGTGAGGTGGGTCCGAGGGTGGCGTGGGGAGAGGGGGCGCCCCCGCTGGGTGGTGGACGCGCCTAAGGGGCCTCGTCCAGAGAAAGTAAAATATCCTGGTATGGGGAGGCTAGTATTGTCAAGTCGATGTATAACCATAGCTTTAAACTATATATCGGGAGCCTATACTACAGTTGGAAGTAGGTACTTATTTACATACATACCTACCTATCTTCATCTATTATGCAGACATGGGAAATGGGACAGGTTGGGTGAGGGACGTTTGGAAATTTTGCTTACGGCTATTGGACGTGGAAGCGCTTTGATTGTAATACCAATCGATCGCATTTAGTGTTCCTTATTATTGGTATTGATGATGTAATCAGTATATATAGGATGATCAGACAATCAGAGTTGACTGTAACCGTCAGTTGGTTACAATGTTAAAGAAATATCATGCCATATGTGTTACATACATACATCTGATCACGCCGTGTCCCTAACGAGTTGGGCAGAGAGCATAGAGCGCCAGTTCTCTTTAGACTTACATACCTCTTTCGCTTCGTCCACATTCATCAGTCTCTTAATACATGCTCGCC
The DNA here is from genome assembly GCA_016069955.1 of Drepana arcuata. Taxonomy (NCBI): domain Eukaryota; kingdom Metazoa; phylum Arthropoda; class Insecta; order Lepidoptera; family Drepanidae; genus Drepana; species Drepana arcuata. Next base: position 2,802 of record JACCPG010006618.1, on the reverse strand, counting down.
GGTTTCGAGTACTCTTGAACCTTTGAACTTTGAACCTTGAATCTTTTACTCACATTTCTTCACAAACTGCAACCTCCACATTGACTGCCTAAAATTACTTAAGTACAAAGTTATGTACATAAATGTATTAATAACAAGTGTGTATTAGTAGCCGTGGTGGCCGAGTGGTTCGAAGCCGACACAAAGATCGCAAGTTCGAATCCCAACTGAACCAATGATTTTTTCTGAACTTAAGTACAGTCATTTGTCACACCACAAGCTTTACGGTGAAGGAAAACGTCAAGAGGAAACCTGCATACGCCTGAGAGGCAAAAAGACGTATGTATATTTGTGCTTGAGTAACGGCGATGGACTCGCCATCTATCACGTTGGCACCTAAAATATATCCCTGGCGGAAAGTGGGTGTTCATATAAGATAAAACACGGATGAATTTTGTCAGAAGAGGAATTCTCTTTTAAGCAGAATACTCAGATCAAATGCAAATCATCGGACATGAAGTCCGTAATTAAATATAAACAATTTTTAGAAGTTGGTATTTGAAAAGGAAAAATTATGTTATCCTTGAATATTATTTTACTTTATTATGCTCATACCAAAAACTTATTTTATTATAGTTATTTTTGTTTGAATAATATACGTATATACTTCTAATATTCTCTTAGGTTAACTTATCTTGCTTCTGTAGTCGTGGTTACCTGTATGTATTAAAATAAAATGACTTAATAACAATTAAGTTATGCCCTTCATTTTAAAGTTTTTTCAACCAAATAAAAATAAACCAACAAACGAAGTTAGCTTTTGGCAACCTCCATACAAGGGTCCGCGAAGATGTAGGTAGGCGTGTAGTTGCACACTATTCGCCCGAGATATAGGTATTTAGGTGCCAATGTGACAGAAGGCGTTTGTCAAGCACTGTACTTCCACTTCCTTGTCTTTGAATTTCTTCTCGAACACATGCAGGTTTACGCTCGTTGTTTTTCTTCACCGTGTAACCCATATTGTGACTAATTATTGTAAGTTTACGAAAAACTCATTGGTACAATCGGAGTTCGAACTTGCATGTTTGTGGTAAAAGCGATTACTCGAACTACTCGGCCACTACGGTCCTTAAGCTGTGGATTTTATGGATGATACCAAGTCGGGGAATTCTCTTTTCCTTCCCTTAGATACACCTTAACACAATAAATATGTTTTTCTGTCTGTTTATTCACTATACTAATACTCAGAGGTAAATACAGCATACTGTACATCAAAATACTTTTGAGCTCAATGAGTAATGATATTTTAAAAACCAACAGAGCACGTAATCTTCAAAATAATCTTGACTGAGGGACTTGGGTAATAAAACGTAAGACAGCAATGGGAGCACGCTATTATTTAAGCTTTGACGGTAACTAAGTCACAATAAGGTTTAATTTGGAACAGAACGGGAGAGCCCCGTGAGCAGTACAAATGAACTCCTTCACTTAGACCAGAAAGCAAATAGTTAATGTTGTCTGCTAGGTTTACCAGAACTTTAGCTTTTGCAAAAGAAATAGTGGTAACAGTAATAAAATACTTACTAGGTTAGGTACTATAAAGATAGTTATCGTTCCGCCAAGATTCACTTGTGCGAACAATTTCAAACCTTGCACAGGATCGCATCGCTACCCATGGTGACTATACACGGAGGAACAAACAGTACCTCTTAGACATTGATAATCTTAGTGAATACGAAGACGCGCCCTACTATTCTTCCTTGTGTAAGTGTGCAGCCTTCCAGTAATGTTTGAGTATTGTCCGTACATACTGATTGCCTATGAGTGCGTGTGCGCACATCACAATTAATAAGTTCGCGTCATATTCCCGCTTTCTGCGACCCCCTCGACTACAAATTGGTGGGGCGCGTCTTCGTGGATGACACAATTTATAAGGTTCATCCGTGGACTTGTGGGAATAATTACCGAAGAACTCCACGACGGACACATAATTAAATCATCTCCCCATATTTTCATGGTTTGTATAGGTAACCGTGGTTCTATGACCTAGGTCACATTTCTAGAACTAAAAGCCATTTGCTTTGAAAGCACACTTAGCTATTAGTTTGCAGAGCTATACGCAGTATCTCCAATCCAATTTAAGCCTTATTTATCTCAGCAATATGGCTTCAGTTCCTCGGTTGCTTTGTAACTAATGTGCGCTTGGACTTGGAAAGGTACGTTTCGAAAATTGAATTAAATACTAGCTGGCTTAAAATGTGTACTTCTGAGAGTGTTGGATATCTTCGTATGCTTTTTGGGTTCTACAAATGTGAACTCCAAGTAAACGGCTATTTTGATGATAAGCGGAAAAGCGGCTCATCAACGTAAGCAATTCCTGAGATATCACAAATACGTATGTATAATAATAATGAGCTCCTTGGGGAGGGGGGATTGTTATATTGTATTGCCAGCAGAGGGATTAGTTCCTTTATGCTGCCTACACAGTATAACTCTCCGAACAAAGAATGACAACGCGCAAGTGATACTTCGGTAACGTGGCTTCCTATCAGGTGGGCAGTTGTTTGCCTCTCTTAAGGTAAAAAAAAATGCTGTGCTAGTGTAGGGCTGCGATCTAGTATGAGCTGGAAATCCTTCCCCAGTTGGGTAACTTGCGACCTAACAAATTTATACAAATAAATGAAATTGGAGTGTCTGTTTGTAATATTAAAATAACCGTTTTAGTTAATGCTTATGGATGAATACACAGTAGGTACATATACCAATATATATTTTTTTATTTTTTTCTGTCTGTTTGTTCTGGCTAATCTCGGAAACGGCTGG
>JACCPG010006617.1:0-79326 GCA_016069955.1 Drepana arcuata | reverse complement strand
TGATGGCAAACGGTTACCGTAGCCTATTTACACTAACGATACCGAAATATCTATCACTTTCGCGAGCATAATAGGACTGGAATAAGGATAAGGAATCCCTCTGCTGCCAATACAACATAACGATCCCTCCCCAAAGAGCTCATTACTGGAGACCTTATTCACCGCACAGAAAAACAACACAAAAAAAAAAGTTATTTGGCTACGGACTTCTATAAGGAGGTCCTGCCCCAGTCGGGCAGCTCCAAAATCAAACGGGTTATGCCCTACCTCTCTTGATAAAACGTATTATTGATATAATACATTAAATTCAGAAGTTGTTTGAAATCTTACAGTTCCCATTTTTTTTGTTTGTTTCAGGTATATATGTTTCTATTAAGGGCTTCTGCAGGGTTCATTGGACTACGAGCCACTCGCGGAGAGTCAATGACCGCACAGAGAGATACACAATAACACATGAGTCCCATGAGGAGTATCTGAATCAGAAGATTTACGTTGTTGGTGGAAGCGATGGTTAGTCAAAGTGATATGACGTGACAGATGGCGAGTCCATCGCTGTTTCTCAAGCACAACTATATGTACATGTGTTTGAATTGCTTATCAAAGATATGCATGGTTCATAATTATGATGAATGATGATGATGATCACGATAGTCATCATGCACCTTACTCTTGGACCTTAAAAGTCGTGGTGTGATTAATCACTGTACATAAGTTTTGTAAAAACTCATTGGTACAGTTGTGACTCGAACTTGCGATCTTTGCGTCCTAAGATACCACGGCTCTCTAGGCTCACGGCTAGTTGTATATGCTTAGACATCAAGAAAACTGGACTTTTTACATTCTTGAATTATCATAATATGAAAAGCCGTGGTGGCCGAGTGGTTCGAGCAGTTGCCTGCGACGCAAAGGTCGCAAGTTCGAATCCCGACTGTACCAATGAGTTTTTCTGAACTTAAGTACAGTGATTAGTCACACCACGAGCTTTACGGTGAAGGAAAACATCGAGGAAACCTGCATACGTCTGAGAAGAAATTCAAAGGCGTATGTATAGTCGTGCCGGAGAAACGGCGATGGACTCGCCATCTGTCACGTTGGCACCTAATATACCTCTGGCGGAAAGTGGGTGTGTGGGTATTACCTATACACCTCTGCCTACCCCTTCGGGGACCCTTGTGGGAAGGCGTGAGGATATATCATAATTATGATTACAAAACACTAAGATCCTATTCTTAGTCCTTTGAGCTTTCATATGATTTAACTAGGGTATATTTTTTCACAGGAGAGACATCCCTTAAACCCGGGCACTATGAATTCCCCTTTGCATGTGCCCTACCACCCAACATTCCGCCTTCCTTTGAGGGCTCTGTTGGCCATATTCGCTATGAAATCAAGGCTGTGGTGGACCGAGCATTCAAGTTTGACCAAGAGCTGTTCAGGGATTTTGATGTCAAAGCTCCTTATGACTTAAACACCAATTACAGCGCTAAGGTGGGTAAATATCACCCTATGTTTTCATGGTTTAAAATTACAGATAGCGCCATCCACGAAGATGCGCCCCACCAATTTCTATTCGAGCCGGTCGCGGGATGCATGGAGTATGACCCGAGTCTATTAATTGAAATGTGCGTGCGCACTCATAGGTAATCAGTGTGTACCGATAATACTCACACATTAGTGGTAGGTTGCACACTTACATTATACACTATAAGGAAGAATAGCGGGGCGCGTCTTCGTAGACGGCACATCTATATAATGATAATACTATGTAAAAATGGACGAGCATGTATGAGAAGACACATGACTGTGGATGAAGCAAAAAAGGTCTCTTGTCTGGAGAAACTTGGCGCTCTACTCCCTGCCTACGGTGAGGACGCAGTTTGATGCTAATTAATTTATATAGTAATATAAATAAACAGCTCTTTTTAAGAGAGTTAGGACAAAACGGGCTTCGAATTTGGAACTGCCCGACTGGGGCAGGAGCTCCACCTTATAGAAGTCCGTAGCCAAATAACACAATTTTTTGTGTTGTGTTCCTACGTGGTGAATAAGGTTTCCAGTTATGAGCTCATTGGGGAGGGGGGAGGATTGTTATACTGTGTTGGCAGCGGAGGGATTAATCCCATTACGCTGCCAACACAGAATAACTTTCCGAACACAGAATGGCGCGTTGCCACTCTGTGTTCGGAAAGTTGCAAGTGCTACTTCGGTATTGTAAACGTTAATAAGCTGCGGTAACCTTTTTCCATCGGGCGGGCCGTATGCTTGTTTGCCACTCTTGTTATTACCGCAGCTTATTAAAATAAATATTTATAAATATAATATATTTAAGTAATACATAGAATATATATTGAACACAAACAATCTTGAATGTATGAATATCTTGTGTTTTAGGAACCATTGGAATTTGAGATATACCAGAAGCACTGCTGTTGGTGCATGAGCTATGGCTCCTCGGAGATCATAGTGAAGGTGCCCACCAGCGGCTTCTGCGTGGGCCAGAAGATACCCATAGAGGTGGCTTGCAATAATGATAGTAAAATAGAAATAGAAGAGATCAAGTTTACAGTGAGTCAGGTGAGATGAAAACCTTAGCACTATCAACAAGGTGAATTGCATTTTTTTATGTTTATACCAGTTAGGTGCAAATAAACTTGCATTCTACCTAATGTTAAGCGGTTACCGCCACCTACATAAGGGCATTATGGATTTTTTTTTTATACAACAAGAGTAGCAAACAAGCATACGGCCCACCTGATGGGTAACGGTTACCGTAGCCTATTTACACTCACGATACCTAAATATCACTTGCGCGTTGCCACTCTGTGTTCAGATAATTATACTGTGTTGGCAACATAATAGGTCTAATCCCTCGGTTGCCAACACAATATAACAATCCTCCCCCCTCCCCAAGGAGCTCATTACTGGAAACCTTATTCACCTCGTAGGAACACAGCACAAAAAAAATTGTTATTTGGCTACGGACTTCTATAAGGTGGAGGTCCTGCCCCAGTCGGGCAGCTCCGAATTCGACCGGAGAATCCGTTATGCCCTACCTCTTTTTAATACATGTATATCTTCACGCCATCACACAAGGCTTACCGAAGGAGTAGGCACAGGGGTTTAGTACTTTCTCTTTCTGCAGAGAGATATTGTAAGTGCCAACGTGATAGATGGCGAGTCCATCGCTGTTAAGCACGTCTGTACAAAGCCTTTGAATTCCTTCTCAAACATATGTAGGTTTCATCTTGATATTTTCCTTCACAGAAAAACTCATGGTGTGACCATTCACTGTACTATTCAGAAAAACTCATTGGCACAGTCGGGATTCGAACTACGACGACTACTCGAACCACTCGGCCACCACGGCTTATTGATGTGAGCATAGACTTAAATGTTTTTTTTCCTTCTCAGATGGTTGAATACAAAGCAGTGTCAGAGCCGGCCACCAAGGTAGATGGCAGCAAAATAGCTAAGCTCGTCAGGGGCCCCATCCCCGCCAACACGACCAAGAACTGGACTCTGGAGATGGAGGTGCCCGAAGTAAGCGTCTGTAATCTCGACGCGTGCCAGTTCATTGACGTACGATATCATTTTAAGGTAAATATCATGCATTTTTTATTTTTTTTTATAATAATATAAATTTTTTTTTTTATTTATTAGAATCACCAACAATTGTTACATTAATACATACATAAACAATTAGAACGACCTAGATGTAAAGTAAATGTACAATTACTTAAAGGTGAACATTCTTGCATTCTTTGTATGTACACGATTATCAACCTTATTTTTTACACTTATGGATGGATTTCCAACAAACCGGTCGTATCGCATCGGATTGGAATGGATTTTACAATCTTTTAACTATAATCAATTGTGTACACAGTATTCCACCTAGTATCCAACACACTCAATCGAAGTCGAGAGATTGCTCCGACGCACGATCGGCTCCGTTCGCCTGTCGTCGTTTCCGTTCGGATCCTTTAGGCCTTAAAACACGTCAATACCTACTATACAATATACAATAATACAAAAAGTAACTACGTTTTTCAATTCAATAACACATGTTATATTTCAGGTGGATGTAACGACCCCATGGTGCCACGGGGACAGCTCCGAGACCCAGTATATATACTTCGGGACCACGCCCATATTCGAACCGAAAATCACGGGCCCGGTTGAAAACATGCAAAATGTATCCGCATTAAATACTCCCAGCGTCCCACCCATTACGAACCAACCCTCTCCTTATCCAAATAGATCTCCCTATCCGGGTAACGCTAATACACCATACCCGGGTATTACGGTCTCCCCTTACCCAACCAATCAAACGATATCGTACCCGGGTAACCCTACAAATTATCCAAACCCGGATAACGCTGCAGATTCTCCATACCCGGGTAAACCGCCTTACTCAAACGTTTCTCCTTACCCTGGCGCTATCCAATCGTTCCCGACGGGATCTCCATTACCTCCTAACTCGTATCCACCAAATCCGAATTTGCCTTTCCCCGGTACAAACTCCCCATACCCAGGTGCCATGCCATATCCTCCTGCAAATCCGCCTTACCCGGTTGTGCCAAGCCCGGGTCCTTACCCTGCAGTTGGCCCAAGCCCGGCTCCCTACCCTGCTCGAGGCCCAAGTCCGGTTCCTTACCCTGCTGGTGCTCCAAGCCCGGCTCCCTACCCAGTACCTGGACAGATCGGCTTCGCAACACCTAATAGGCCAGAAGTAACGGTAAGTTTTTATCTGAAATATTTTTTTTCTTCATCTTTGCAATCACACCTCGTTGTCGCCAGTTGCATTTGAATCTCTTCATTCGATCTAAAATCGTTGCGCCGACATTTTCCCAAGGGCAGAGCATCTCAACCTATGTACCTACCCTATGAGGATACCTATGTACGTTTGAGAAGACATTCAAAGGCGTATGTATAGTCGTGCTCGAGTAACGGCGATGGACTCGCCATGTGTCACGTTGGCACCAAAAAGTGTGTACCTATATACCTCTGCCTACCCTTTCGGTGACCGTTGTGAGAGAAAGTGTGAGGACATATTATTATATAAATTTGTTTATTACAGGTAACACACCCAAGCGACCCCTTCAGTTCTGCAAGTGCTCCGCCTCAATAAGTTATATTGTGTCAATGTTATTAACGTGGGATGATGACAACTGGCAAGCAAGAATAATAGAGGTAAAATACCCGACCTTATTAGCAAGGATGCTGTCGTGATAATATACAGCTCTAAGCTAAGTTTAAGATTACTTTTGTTATAGCATCGCCATCTACGAACTGTGTAATGCTAAGTTTCCGAAGACCTTGAATGTTATCACAAACCTGACTGCGTAAGTCGAGCACTCGAGTTCGATTCTCACTGGAGGCACATATTTGACGTACCCTAATACCGCATTCTTCGTTTTAAGTGTAAATGTTAAAAGTTATCATAAAGTGTTGACTAGTGTCTTTGATATATAACCTTTGCTTATTTATAGGACTAGAAAAATAACTCCTTTAGTATATTCATTTGGAAGTGAAAGTGTTGGAAGGGGTAGATCAAGGCGGACGTTTCTGGACCAAATTAGGGACGTTTTGAAAAAAGGCCAGGTCAAGAGTACCCTAAACGAAGAGCATATATGAAGAGAATAATGAAAGTGGACGATGTGAAAGAAGTATGTAAGGATTGTAGCAAGTGGGAAGAAGTGGTCTCTGCCTACCCCTACGGGAAAGAGGCGTGATTATATGTGTGTATGTAACTCCTTTAGAGGTCTGAGTCTCATTGCACAACACTGTATGGGCATTAACATTGCGAATCTCCCAAGAATTAACCCCCTCCCTTAGTGGTTATTTAGAGTTGTTCTTTAATTATAATAGTCATTATTCTACTTACAGATTATTTTTAGAATTAAGGGAAATAATTTACATAAAGATAGTTAATCAATTCAGCAAATTTTCGGTTATTCTTGTTGATTTTGATAGATTTTTATTTCTTTGTACCAGTTGCAACTTGATACTGTGATGACTTAAAGTTATTGTAATCTCAGCAGCTATTTAGATTATAAACTAGGTAATAAGTCCGTTTGATATACATATGCATATATGTGGATGTCGAGTGGTTATCTTTGGAGCTATTTGTTTCAGTGAATCTTCATTCACATCTATAACCTTTATAAGACAAAGGTTCTATTTCTACACAAACACTGCTTTTACTTTCTTTTACAATTGATGTTTCTATAAGAACAGACAAAGTTGGTGCTTATACATAACAGTGTGGTTTCCGTGTTAAGACTGTGCCATGATAAATATACAATAAAACATAATATATATAGTTATGCCATCCACGAAGACCCGCCCTATTAATTTCTAGTCGAGGCGCTATGCGGGGATTATGACCCTAGTGTATTAATGGCAGTGTGCGTCTGCACTCATAGGTAATCAGTGTGTATCGGCAATACTCGAACATTAGTAGAAGGTTAAACACTTTAAACTGGAGGGAAGAATATTGTGGCGCGTCTTCGTTACGCACTATGCGTTTCGCACTATGTAAACATAATTGTAATGATATGTTTACATAAACCTCATATTCAAATATTCTAAGTGAGGGTCGAGTGATTGTAATAAGGTTTGGACTCCAAATGTACCAGTGAGCATTTTATTCCTTAGACATTAACCACACCCAGAGCTTGGAGAAGGGAAACATCGTGCCTTGCATACATTTTAGCAGAAATTTGAACACTTCACTGTAATTCCCAAATATAAAAAGGGGCTTTTTACACCTCTGCCTACCCCTTATAGAAACCCTCTTGAAAGGTTTATATAGTGAGATAATTAATCCTGCGGAGTCGGCAACGCTCGATACTCCTGGCGTTGCAAGCGTCCATAGGCGGCGGTAACCGCTTACCATCAGACGGACCGCATGCTTGTTTGGCAGTTGGCACCCATGTGGTATAAAAAAGTGCTTTTTATAATTATGGTGATAGTTAATGCATGACTACTTAAAAAGTGCAATAGGGTAAAACTCGTGCTTGTACTTGGACTAGCCTTACTAATATGAAAGACAATGTTTTATGGAGATATTGAAAGGAGCTTTATGACTATGTTGAAAGTGACGAATTTTTTCAGATGATTTTATAATAACTATACAGTTTATTTGAATGTTAAATAAGAGATAAAAACAAAATATTTGCATAATAGTTCAAATTAAGATATAAGATAATTCATTAATGTAATTTTATACGATTGTTTTTACTTACGGCCGTTTTCAACTTGGAACTTGACACCCGCGCATTTAACGTTTGTCGCACATCGCACAGTTTCAGTTTGGGTGCAAAATTGTGTATTAATTTCCACGGGCTACAGTCATAATAATAATAATAATGTGAATTTTCTCACACCTAAGCCTTTATCAACGTGTTTTTACGATACCAAGAAAGTGATCAAGTTACAACGGCCGTAATGTGACCTACCATATTTTTACCACAATGTTTTATATACTTGTACACAATATTTTGATTAAATGATTATTATTAATTTGTAAATTTTCTTCTCTCCTTTTTTTTAAGTACCTGTCCATCTGATGTCAAACGGTTAAAGTTACCAATTATTAACTATAACCGTTTGCGCAGCAGCGCGCGCAACGGAAGCTTAATCGGTCTAGTCACAGTACAATTTGTTTACAATGAAGGAAGTGATAATATTCCCAATAGTCCAATCCCACGACACTGGTTGTACCGTTGGTGTTGTAAGCATTTTTGAACACCAGAGTTACCGCTGCAGCGCGCGAGCGATACCTCTGGTTCTGCAAGCGTCCATAAGCGGCGGCAACCTCTTACCATTAGGCGAGCACGCTTGCTGTAAACTTTAGTGTTATATAAAGTGAGATGTTCAATGAAATATACAACTTATGAACATATATATATATATATATTATTACCATATATTTTATCAAAATACAAATAAACATATCAAAACTGTCAATAGCTCACACAGGATACATTATGACCAATTACAAAATGGCAATATTTATTTTCAACGCGTAAATCCTTACTAATATTATAAATGTGAATGTAAGTTTGTTTGTTACGCTTTCACGTAAAAACTACATAACCGATTATCATGAAACTTTGTACACATATTCCTGGAGGTATAAGAAGTAACATAGGATACTTTTTATTGAAAAAAAAAGCCGGTTTACTGATCTTTTTTATGGTGATGGCTTATACCCAGGATTAAGACAGGCTACATTTGAATCCCGAAAGATTCAAAGCTCTATTATATGTATGTTGCTCTTTCCACGCGGGCGAAGCCGCGGGCATAAGCTAGTAGTTATATAAAAAAATATTTGCAGTATAAGTACATATATTTTTATGGGATATTTGTACTCAGCATTTATGTTAACAACAATGTCTTATAACTTATTTAATATTATAACATAGACATGAGGTTAGTGATTTTAATGCAGGATGTACTAGAAAAAATAACACTTGTCTTCCTAGAGTTAATAAGTTAACAAAGTTAAGCTATATAATGTGATGCTACAATGAAAAGAGATAATAAAATTACAACATTATTAAAGAGAGTAATATTTACTATGGTTTTATGCTTTTTTACAAACTACATACATATCATCACGCCAAGTCCCTAACGGGGTAGGCAGAGAGTATAGTTAGCCAGTTCTCTCTAGACTTACATACCTCTTTCGCTTCGTCCACATTCATCAGTCTCTTCATACATGCTCGTCGGTTTCGAGTACTCTTAACGTTCCCGTCCTTCAGAGTCCGATCTATTTGATCCAGGTAGTTGAACGTGGCCTTCCTCTGCCTCTTCTTGCACACACTTTTGCTTTGTATATCTGTTTCGTCAATCTTTCTTCACTCATCCTTTCTATGTGTCCAAACCAACGTAACATGCCTTTCTTCATCTTAACAATCACGCCCTCATTCACGCCAGTTGATTTGCGAATCTCTTCAACTAACAACAAACTATTTGATATTATTATTAATATAAGATATAATTATAAGATATAAAAAATAAATTATACATGTATAAGTTTATATAATATAAGTTTATCGATAAGTAATATTTATGCGAAAATAAAGAATTAAACAATCCTGTCATTGTGCTCTATCACAAATCATAATTGAGTGACTCCTTTCTGAGACATCCAGTATAATGTCAAGTTGTCGGTATAAGACCAAATTATTAACACTATATAATTATATTATAAGGGGGTTTTATGTAAACAACATTAGTAACATTAGTAAATTAAATTTCGATCAATTCGCTTTAAGTGTGCCGTGAATTACAATAGACAAATGTTTCGCACAATTTACTTAACAATGATTATACAACTACTCTTAAAGCTTTGTTCAGCTTGGACTCAGACTTAGCATTAATAAACTGAGGAAGCATTATTTCGAGATATAAATCACTTGTGGGATAGAATTAAGCTTCCCTTAATTCCTTTTTTATTTATATATATATTATTATAAATCACTTGTTAACTTCATCACTTTCAAACACTTTTGTTGTCATAAGTTCGTTAAGAATACTTACTTATGACAACAAAAGTGAAAAGTGTTTAAATCTTTCACAAAATATTTTCAATTATTTTCATTAGACCTACATTGCATGTCTTAACTTACTAACAATAGAATATAACAATTATATCTCTTCAACACATGACATTCATATTTAAGTTCTCGGCGGGGGCACGTTTTAGATACGTATCCCACGCAAGCCTAGATAGAGAGATGAAACCGGGCCCAGTTTCAAGAACGGGCAAGTAAAGAATAATAATAAGTAAATACAAAGTGATTATCCGGACATATTTATATAGACAAAAAATACTAGCCGAGTCATAACGGTCAATTTTGATTTTTGATTTTGATTTTGCGGTCCGCCTGATGGTAAGCGGTCACCGCCGCCTATGGACGCTTGCAACACCAGGGGTATCACTGGCGCACTGCCGACCCTGCAGGAATCTTTTCACACCCTTGTTGAAGAACTGCTGTACTCTTCAGGGAAAACTTCAACGGGGAGCTCATTCCACAGCCTGAGGTCTAATGGCAGAGCCTCGACTTAAGAAGCTCTCGTTAGTTAGTTGGATAAAGGGCCTGATGTAGAAAGCTGCCACTCGACACAGAACGTATTGTATTTTTCACCCTGAACCCGAAACTGGTGGTCCCCATGTTTAATATTAAAAAATATATGTTTCCTATCTATTTTAAAAGATATAGATTTAGATAGATTTTAAAGATCTCTTTTGAAAAGAGATGATAATAATATCTATTTTGCGCTAACAGCACCAACTTTTGAAGTAGTGTGGTTTTATTTACTTCTATATGAAGTAAATAAAGCTAAGCTAATTAGCTATATAATATAATAATTCAATCAATATTAGACATGTGAAGTAAAAAATAACAAAAAATTGTGACCTCTTCCCTGGCGAGATAATTTAAGATGACGGAGGCGGCGCCGACGGTTGTGCTTCCCCGGTTATTGTAGGCAAATGTATCTTTAAATCTATCCCAGCATGCTGGGGCATATTGTTCTCCATAGGATATGGCGCCACCCGAGGCATGGCATTGGACATTGGGTATGGCACATTATTCGTTCCCGCTGGATATGGGCTGTTATTCAGTATTTCTGGTGGTTTGAAGCCAATTTCGTGAACAGCTGTGGATGAGCTTGTTTTCTGTTCAGTTGGATATGGGTATGGTGTATTTTGGCCCGGGTATTGTGCATTCTGACTCGGATACGGAGCTATTTGACCTGGGTAGGGTGCATTTTGATAAGGTGAGGCATGACCCGGGTATGGTGGAGGGGGGTAGTTTGATGGGGGATAGTTTTGAGGGTAATTGTTAGCTTGGTCGACAAAGGAAAGACTCTGGCTCTGCACTGGAATGTAAGGGGTGTTTGGATCGGGGAGAGGAGCGGAGGGTAAGCTATGGGACATGGGATGAATATACCCATTAGAGAAGTCAACCAAAGGCACCAGCCCAAGGAATATTTCAGTCTCATCTGTTAGGTCTTCATTGCATCCAGAGAGTTTCAGTGTAATCTGAAAAAAAAAACAATGAAAATGTTAGAAAGGTCAATAACCTATCTAACTCATTAATTGTGATCAAATTAATTACAGGACATAACTGAATGCAAGGAATCATTTAGTTCCCTTAATTTTTTTTAATCATGCAAACATTTTACACACTGCTAGCATTTTTTTGTAGACTAGACTAGAGCTCATTAAGAGACAATAAGTACAGGGGAATGTGCACGCGATACTGTGCGATGCTTGCCCACTGCGAACAGTCTGTGGCTCCTAGTGCATGTGTAGTGTATATATCCTCGAAAAGGAGTGAAACCGAGGCCGCAACCTATTTTTATATTTTTCTTACTCACCCTGATGAAATATTGCACATCAATAATCCCACAGTTGTCCAAGTTGGGAGCCACCATATCCGGCACTACGAGGTCACATGTGAAGTTCCTCTTAGATTTTCCCATGACTGGACCCTTCTTGGCTATGGCCAGCACAGTCTCAGGTGGTACAAACTCGGCTGCGGGCTCCTTGCTTCTGTAGCTTTCTTTCTGGTATGAAATATTATTATTAAAAGCATAACAGAACTGTGGAGGTTGAATTATATATATATATATCCTCACGCCTTCCCACAAGGGTCCCCGAAGGGATAGGCATTGAGGTTGAATTATGTTATGGAAAATTAAAGTTAAAGAGGAAACTACTACTTGAAAAATAGAGACTCTTTTTTTCTAAATGCATAAGCATTACATATGATAGGGATACCAAAATTACATCTGCCTACATATTAGGTTACTACACACCCAGTCTAGGGTAAACATTCCAAGGTAAGTGTGAAGATATATAATACAATTATTACTGAACTAGCAGTGCATGCGACTTCGTCCTTAGATATATCTTTTTGTTTATTTTGGATATGTTAAGTGAAGCTTACCACAATATATTAGTGAAAACCACATCTGAATCGGATACAAAACACAAAAATTCTAACAATTATTGTTTTTGGTGCTATTTTTGCAGATAAATGTATGTATGATAAGTTTTTTTTTTTACAAGCATAGGGCCCACCCGATGGAAAACGGTTACCGCAAGCTATTTACGCTTACCATACCGAAGTATCACTTGCGCTTTACCACTCTGTGTTCGGAGAGTTATACTATGATAGCAGCATAATGGGACTAATCCTCTGCTGCCAACACAATATATGAATATAACAATCCTCTCCCCTCCCCAAGGAGCTCATTACTGGAAACGTTATTCACCGCGTAGGAACACAACACAAAAATTTTGTTATTTGGCTTAGGACTTCTATTAGGTGTAGGTCCTGCCCCAGTCGGACAGCTCAAATTGGAATGGGAAACCCATTATGCCTTACCTCTCGTAACTTTACTTACTTTAGCAAGTTGGAAGACCATCTTATGTATTTCATTGTTGCTATCGTTCACTACCTCCACACCAATTGGTATGGTTTGTCCAGGGCAGTATCCCGATACTGGCAACTTCACAGCCACAGTCATAGGATCTGACGAGCATGTGCAGTTGCAGTCATAGAACTCTTCAAATTCCAGCTGAATAGGTTGCTGTAGCAAATAAATATTATGAAGATCATTCAGATTAATATAATTTTAGGCAAAATTTACGAAATATAAGATAGACAACTTTTGTATGGTTACAGTATTATCTTCATAGGTGAAGCAATGGTGGTATCTTATGTAGTCTATCTGCAAAAGTTTGCAGGTCCAAGCTCAGAGTCTGCAACCCAAAGTTTTACCTAAAGGAATGTGCAGTAGTTTACCCAAATATGTATATTGTTGCAAGGACAGTTTTCAAAGACATGCATTGTTCTCCTTGTGGGGTGAAAGGGTGACCAACATTTCATCTGTCACATTGGCATCTTACTATATCTCCACTGAATACATATTATATATTATACCCCTCCTCACCATTACAAGTACTCTCACTTTTAACGCAGTAACTGTAACTTGTAACGGGCATGGATCAATGGTATCTCTTACTCACTTGTTTAAAGATATATTTAAAATTTATGCATAATCACAAACTTTTATTATATATCACCTTTAGCATTGGATTCCCAAAGTTCAAATTCAATGGTGCTACCACTTCCAACTCTTTAGTAATGGCCTCATTAGGAGACAATGGCTCAGGATTCACCAGACAGACTGTGATTGAGTAGCTCACTTCTCCTTTTTCTCCCTTAAATGTAGATGGCACTGATGGTGGGATACGGAACTTAAAGTTGAAGGACTGTGGGCCTGCTGGGAGCTGGGACACACCTGGAATGGATAGTACCGATTTGACATGGCCACAGATTTCCAATATTTTTTTTCTAGCTGTCCCGCCATGTCAGCTATCTAGGGTCCAATTAGCAACCAAACCCATCCAGGAAAAAAAATACACAATAGAATAGATTTTTAATATAAATCATTATATCCTAGTATTAGACTCCTGTTAAAATATTAGAAAAATATGATTACAATTGAACAAGAGATGTATTCCTGTTGCACTTGGTTTTAATTTCAACAATATTTTCTATAACGAACTTTTTTAGGCTGTAGACTGTTGCTTAGCAAGAAAACATTTGGTTTCATAGTAGGTACACTTGATAAAACTTTAAAATATATTTATATTTGGTGGTGGTGGACGAGTGGTTCGAGCAGTTGCCTGCGACGCAAAGGTCGCAAGTTCGAATCCCGACTGTACCAATGAGTTTTTTCTGAACTTAAGTACAGTGATTAGTCACACCACGAGCTTTACGGTGAAGGAAAACATCGAGAGGAAACCTGCATACGTCTGAGAAGAAATTCAAATGCGTATGTATAATCGTGCTTGAGTAACGGCGATGGACTCGCCATCTGTCACGTTGGCACCTAATATACCTCTGGCGGATAGTGGGTGTGTGGGAATTACCTGTACACCTCTGCCTACCCCTTCGGGGACCCTTGTGGGAAGGCGTGAGGATATATTATTATTATTATTATTTTAACAGATCAAGATAGAGAATAGAAGCTCATTTGATATTAGACTTTTTAACAGTGAAAATGAAATAAAATTAAGTATTTCGATTAAATTTGTTTTCTTACCTCTGCCTCCTGCCAGGTACTCAGTGTGATTAAAGTACTCTTCCTGACCAATGTACTTGACGAGGCTGTGTCTCACTACCCCATTATACTCTTCACGTTGCTCCTCTGTCCAGAGGACGCTAGCCTGGCCGAGATATGTTATTGTTAGCACTGGAATGGAAATAAGTCCCGAAGGGATGAAAGTTAAAGAGCGCCAAAATTAGCAATAGCTCGTAAATTAATGTGCCTACAGATTTAATCTGCACACAAAATTGCTCAATAGTACTTTGTGATCACCTGAAAAGTTTACTGGATGTTCCAGCTCGTAATGAACGTTGCCCGAAATTTCTTGGCCGGAATAATAAATACTTCTTGGTTCGTCCAATGTTATTACACCGTTCGAAAATCCTACCATTTTTCTTACAGTATTTTATCGGAACAGTTAATATGCTAAATATAATTTATTGTATTGTTTAAATATGTGATAAACATCAGTTCTTCATTAAAAGTTTTACGTTTCCTCCGGTCCCCGGTCTATTCTTAAAGTTTTTAAACTATTTATATATTTAAATGTAATCATGAAATGGATCCAAGTCCCTAAGTCAAATAGATTATAAAATTGTTAAATTTTTGCTTGTATTATCAATTAAATTAATAAATAAAAAATAATTTCTCTAGGAAATTAATAGGTACGTTTTTTAAAGTTGTTTGTTAAGATCATCATCATTTGCATTATCTATTCCTTACAGATTATACCTGTATGTAATAGATAATAATAACATGCTGTTTATGTTTCAGAAATCACTGACAATTATTCTGACATGACGGTAATAATCACTTTTTCAACCTTACCTATTCTGTCACTTCACTTCTGTTAATCAGTCTAGACTTTTGTCTTTATTTTGGTTACGTTATTATTATATTGTATGTTAAGTGCTGAACACGTATTATATACCACCATTGGAATATTCTCAATTTTCAACATGGGAAAGCTGGACGTTGCTATATTGCGCTATTTAACGGGCGAGGATTTTCGTGTATTGACTGCAGTGAGTATTTAACTCGTGATTTGGCCAAGTACATAACCTGTAAAATCATATTGAGTTTTTCATAATTTTTAGGTGGAAATGGGCATGAAAAATCACGAAATAGTGCCAGGATCTTTAGTAGCATCTATTGCTAACCTTCGCCATGGAGGAGTTCATAAACTGATGAAAGAGCTATGTAAACACAGATTGCTAACCTATGAACGTGGAAAACATTGTAAGTGTAATGTTGCAATTATCACGTTCCGCATTACAAAACATAAAAAGGCAATTTTTTTTAAGTAAGGAGCTCATTTTAAGATAATTGCTGAGTGCTCACCTAACGGTACAATCAGTCTTGATTTGTCAAAAAATGCATTATTTTCCTACACAAAATTCACATCCTAGGATTTCATTAGGGGGATTCTTACAATAAATGGCTATTGTTGCAAGACAACGACGGGTGGCCAATGAGAACCTAAATAACCCTGATAAGAGTTGGTCTTTTGCAACTTGTGTTAACATACATATGCAGGGGGAGATCTTTTCCCAGTCTTGGGATATTGCAGACACCTGGAAATCATGGAGACAGGCCTTAACCCAAGTTCAGGATGTACCGGACCAATAGGAACCAGTAAATTGTGTTAAAATGCCGTCTGTTATTTTCAGATGATGGTTACCGTCTCACAAATGCTGGTTATGACTACTTAGCACTTAAAGCTCTGACTAACAGAAAGGTGATCGCTTCATTCGGCAACCAGATTGGAGTTGGCAAGGAATCTAACATTTACACAGTGGCTGATGAAGATCGGAATCCACTTTGTTTGAAATTACACAGGTAATGAATACATGTATTTATACATTTGTCATCACAAAAAAATAAAAGGAAGTATGACATACTGATAAGTATTGTACAACATTGATTTCCTTTCTGATCTTAAGCTGTCTATGTGACATATAGTGATGTCACATTGGCACCTATATACACTTGGAAAAAAAGGTGTTGATACTCCTATACCTACCTCTTCAGGGGTCTTTCTGGGAAGGTTTTAATCAATGCCTGATACTCAATTTATATTGTTCCAGGCTCGGGCGCACTTGTTTCCGTAACATCAAGAGCAAAAGGGACTACCATGCGCACAGGAATCGTGCATCTTGGTTGTACTTGTCTCGTATTTCTGCCACCAAAGAATTTGCATACATGAAGGCGCTCTACGAACGAGGTTTCCCTGTCCCAAAGCCAATGGATTTCAACAGGCACTGTGTTGTGATGGAGCTTGTACATGGTGGACCATTGTAAGTATTGCAAAGATATGAAAAATTACAATGGGCCTGCCCTCTGCCTACTTGAGTGTCAACCTGGTGTGATGATATGTATGTACAAAACAGGAAAGTAGGACCATTGTGTCAAGTCCCTAACAGGCAAGGCAGAAAGTATATTCCACACACACACATATTTTCATTCTGAGTCCCTAACGAGGAAGGCAGAGATTATAGAGTGCCAGTTCTCTCTTGACTTACATACCTATATATTCCAGACAGCTTTAATTTCTTTCATAGTATATCATTGTGTGCAACTTGGAATGTCTTCTTATAATATATTATTCTATAAAATTGTTCTTGAAACATTTTCTTAATCTGCTTCTACCACCAGACAGTTGTATGTCTATCTTTCAGACTTCTGTTGTATAATAATTATGTACTATAAAAAAATGGTCCTTCGAGCCGTTTGCAAGTTCCTACATTTCGCTCAAGTCGGCACCGCGCGATTTATACCAACACCTAGGATACGAGAGGCGGGACGTTTCTTAAAGTATACTGTATTCTCCCAGGACCCATGTGACGGCAGTAGCTGACCCGGAAGCCCTGTACGACGACCTGATGGACCTGATAGTAAGGTTGGGCAACTCGGGGGTGATCCATGGAGACTTCAACGAGTTCAACATCATGATTAACGAGGACAACCACCCAATCATCATCGACTTCCCACAGATGGTCTCCACATCACATGCTAATGCAGAGCTGTGAGTTATATTTATTTATATATCCAACATGTAATTTAATAGTATTACTTTGTAGTACTATTATGTTTTCTGTGGTATTACAACCAAAGCGATTAAATACTACTGACTGGCTGTCCCCCACGGTCTCACAAATATTTATTTTTAATTGAAAACAGATTCCAATTTGTACATTTTCGGCCCAATTGTTGCGTAACTGAGGTGTATAGTGTATTTATTGTATTTTTTATGGGAAACCATAGACGATAACATGTAAAACTGGCGCGTACCATAGATTGATTATGGCGCGAAATACAAATGTCATCGGGGGAAAACAATTGATAAGCATTCATGCAATATGCAGTTTGAAACCCGTAAGAGAACGCGTTTCTCTTACGGGTTTCAAACTTGTTTTATTTTGCTTGCAACTCATAAACTTCTCTGTAACTTTCTGTTTTCGCAGAGCCCGCTATTGAAGCTCTTATATCGAGCTGCTATAAAAATAGATATACACTTGAATACCCAGGACCTCCACGACAGAGGTACAAGAAGTACTTGTGTATCAATATACATTTATTGTTCCAGGTATTTCGACCGCGACGTGAAGTGCATTAGGGAATTCTTCAAGAAGCGTTTTGGGTTCGAGAGTGCTCTGTATCCCAAGTTCCAAGACTTGGAGCGCGACGACCGGCTCGACGCCGACGTCGCTTGCTCCGGGTACAAGCGGGCTGTAGATGTCGACGATCAACTACTTGAGGTGACTCTTACAAGATATATAATCTTGTTAGTTGTGGCCTGCGGTATCATCCGCGTAAAATTTGAAATCATTAATTGTAAATTATGAAATTAAATGTTAAATCATCGTAAAATAATCTGGAATAAAAGATAGCTAATAATCTATCTTCTCTAATTTAATTCAATTCGGTTTTGTAGTGTTTGCGTAGTAAAATATGATATTAGTATGCAGTCTATTGTAGATATGTTGTTACGTTAGCATCTTATTATGTCTCTGGCAAAGAGAGGAGTGTTGCTATATACAAAATAAAAGTTGCTCGTTTAAAATAATAATAAATTAAATCTTCTAGGAAATGGGTATCGGTTTGCAAGTAAGTGATGATGAAAATTCTGAGGGTGATGATGAACACAACGAGGCAGAGGAAGTTACCCAAACTAAATATACTGAAGAGGAATTGGACGCGCTCAGAAAAGAGGTAACTACATGAATATTACTAGAAAATAATACTTACTACATTATATTTATAGCTCAATTGTATTTGTTGCAAGAGTAGTTTCCTATAAAGCATGTAGTAACGCGCATCTTGTAATGTCTTCTTCTACATTTAGAAAAATCGCATTCGTTAGTCTCGAAGACACTCGAGAATGACTCGACCCAAATTTACGGTGCTTTTGATGTATTATTTAATAAAATTATAATATTGTAGGTGGACAACTCGATTCTAAACGACGAACAGTCTGCAATAAAACAAATTACAGCCAAAACCGTAACAGTAACGATTACCGATAAGGAACAACCCTCGGGAGCAGACGATGAAGATATACCAACACTAGTTCCAGCACAGAACGAAGATCAGCTCACAGAATTGGACAAAAACTCGCAGAAGTATCGCCTCACAATGATCGAGAAAGCCCTATCCGACGTCAGGTCTATGAGGACGTACACTTCGGCGAGCACGATCGCCCCAGAAGTGGTCAAGCAGCAGGTAAAGAAGAATCTAGAGGTGAGACAGAAGAGAATGGAGAGGAAGAAGGCGATTGCTAAAGGGGAAGCCAGCGCTGTCAGCAGGCAGAGGAGGGATAATAAGGAGACGATTAGAGATAGCCATGGGATTTGGGGGTGGGCGGATTAAAATATTTGTATATGAAGGGTTGTGTTTAATTAAACCAAATTAACTTAGATAGTTCAGTTTGTAGGTTTTTTTACAGGATTTGGTAATAAGGCTTTTAGGCCAGACTTGGTAAGTTTTCAAGATGCAACTGTCATACATTTTATTATCTGTATTTACATATTGTATGAATTTGAACCTGAACCTGTGCGGTCGCTAAGAAGTTGTCATAACATAATTTCAAAACATCAAACAACAACAACCATTTTAATACGCTTTTTTATTAGCTTGAGACGTATGTATGTTAGTATGTAACGGAATCATTGAACATGATTTTAACAATGATTTTAACCCCCTTCAAAACGTCGGATTAACTCAAAATTTGGCATACTTATTAAGGACCTATGACAATTCAATATTTTAAACATTATTTGATTTTTATTGTGCTGTATTGGATTGTTGATGTATTGGAAACCTCGAAATGACTAAAACAAAAACCTGTTAATGGCAAAGCTAACGAACGCTGTTTTGCACGATTCTAATACAGATCCTACAGCGTCAAAACTAATAATTACATCATATTATATAGATGAAGGTTAATCTCTTCGTTATTAGGTACTAATTTTATTAACCTAACCTAACCACAAGACCACACGGTCGTAGACATATAATACATCCTCAGAATAATACATCATTGGTCGTAGACATTGTAATCTTTGGTTCGAAGTATCCCTCTTGACAACTGCTTTTCTATTTATCGGGTTCATCTGTATATTGTTCTTGCCCTTCACCAGCCTGGAGTGGTGTACCATGGGGAGTGCTGACCAGCGTCCAGTTGTGCTCACGAATGTACATGAGCTGGATGTACGCTTCCACGCAAAGTAACTGGAATAATAGTGTAAGGTAGGCATATCTTCACGTTCACAAAGGACCATGAAAATGGGCAGAGTTGTAAGAAAACTATATTTTCGCTTGAAATATATTTAGGTGCCAATATGGCAGATGGCGAGACCATCGACGTTTCTCAAGCTCAAATATATAATACTAGCGGTCCGTCCCGGCTTCGCACGGGTGGACATATTTTTTTTTACATAAAAGAAAATATAGCCAAGGTCACTCAGGGTGAATGTAGCTTTCCAAAGCTGAAAGAAAATTAAATTTTTAACTCGGTCCAGTACTTTTTGAGCCAATTCTTTACAAACATACTTACATACAAATCGTTCCTCGTAGTAATTTTAAAAGACATACCTACGACTTTGAATTTCTTGGTAAATTTTACTCGGGCGAAAACGCTACCCGTCGCTAGGCTAACGTCACTGTTAGTTAGTTAATCTTTGTTTCAATTCACATTACCTTTTTCCGTGTATTGCTGAGCCCGTCCAATCTGATAGTGTACCCGAACATGCTGGTGGATATCTTAGCCTCCGGCACTACGATGTCCTCGCCTGTGAAGATGGGGTAGCGCTCGATCTTGTAAGTTCCTTTTTGTACCGGACAATCCAATCTGTAATTGGATTGCAGAGGGTTTTTAAAGCCGCGATACCTGACTTTCGAGATCAATTGGTATTGTTGATTCCAACACTGGTGACAATGGCGGATTTACATCTACAATTCGTTACTCAACATTATTTTTTTCTTTAATAGATATCTGTCAGGCATAAAAAATAAGACCTCAACTTTGCCGCTCCTAAAATCTGCCGCCGTAGTGCTCGAAAACGGCTACGGACTCGCAATCTGTCACGTTGGTACCTAAAAAAAATATTCTGGCGGAAAGTGGGTGTGAGTATGATTGTGGGTATGACTACCAGGATAGCATAGACACCTAGGTTGCGTGTAATGGAAGAACATGACATAGCTCCCACTCATCCTCATCCTCATAATACTTTGTAAGTACCAGGATAGCATAGATATAGCATACCTAGGTTGTGTGTAATGGAAGAACATGCCATATAGCTCCTGCTCGTCATCATCGTCATCTTCACAGCCGTTCCTCACCACGAAGAACGATTTGAAGAAGTCGCAAGTGTCGATGTTGCGAATGTCTTGGCATTTCTGCATTGTCGCCTGAGAAATTATCTGTTTTGAGATTGTAAATGTAAAATAATAAAAGATGAAGACATGTTACGTTGATTTGGACATATAGAAAGGACTAGTGAAGAAATATTGACGCCAATAGATACTCT
Source organism: Drepana arcuata (assembly GCA_016069955.1). Lineage (NCBI taxonomy): Eukaryota > Metazoa > Arthropoda > Insecta > Lepidoptera > Drepanidae > Drepana > Drepana arcuata. The sequence goes on along the minus strand of JACCPG010006617.1, from coordinate 58,159 downwards.
CCCGCAATTATGTTCTGTTTTCTCTCGCGGCGGAATACCGACAATTCGGATGGGCTTGACCTACAGGCTACGTTGCCATACTACATGTATGCCTATTTTCCAAAACTTTTTTTTTTTTATACCACTTGGGTGGTAAACAAGCATGCGGTCCGCCTGATGGTTACCGCCGCCTATGGACGCTTGCAACACCAGGGGTATCACTCGCGCGTTGCCGACCCTGCAGGAATCTTTTCACACCCTTCTTGAAGAACTCCAAACTTTCCAAAAACTTTCCACGATCCACGATATTAGAGTTTGTGGCATTCGAGGGGTATTACGTCATTTATTTCGATGGAATTGCATCAAACTGCATTTTTACTGTTTTCATGCTTATCCTAACATTGATCTTTATTAGCAGCCTTCATCTGGCAGTAATCCTGCCTCCAATATCTTTTTCATACTGGCCAAAGATTACAATATATACTGTGATACTGACAGCATGCTTCAGCCTCCGTAGGCTTAGTTTGAGAGACCACGTAGGTAGGTACGATTTGTACTTACGTTAATCTGCCATCCATTGTGAACGTCCTGTGATATATTCAGCAGGCCACTGAGTGCGGCGTCGTAGGTTGTAGTACTGACGCCGAGTTCTGAGATTTTGACCTCAGCGCCGGGCAAGCCGCAAGGGCCCACTCTGGTCACTAGCAAATGTGTCGGCGCAGACGCACCATCAACTGCCGCCATAAACAATAAATATACAATTGTATAGACAAGTAACACCATACTGGCTGGGTGTTTGAATGTGTTCCTAATAAGAACATAGTGTACAGTCGATAGCAGATATTGTATTTGCTGGGTGTGTGGTAAGGATCTTAATGGCAAAGTGTTGCCAAGTACGAGGAGAATGTAATGTTTATTATGAATTAATCAATTTTATTAGTACTATATTGGCTCTACACTATGTCGATATAAAAAAAATAGGTATCTATCTGCAGAACTGGCTACTGAGGTGAAGAAGAATATTAGCGGTTGAACTTTGGGTCCCGAAGCTAACAATCTTTTTGTTGAGTTATCGCGTCCCCTAATGGAGGCCTCTCGTGATATGCGGGCTAGAATGTATCTCGCTCAGGGAATCAGCATTGCCTTGCCGCCTTTGGTAATGCCGCATAGTCTTTTAAGCACGTTGCCGCGGGATACCGATTCCATCACGGTATCTGTCTACCCAGACAGAGAGAGCGCCAGTTCTCGCTAGACTTACACGCTTCGTCCACCTTCATCAGTCGCTTCATACATGTTCGCACTGTTTTATTGTAAATAAATAATAATACTAAAAAGACTAATACAACGTGGTTTCGAATACAGGATTATTTTTCAAATCACTTTTATTCTTTGACTGTACACGCCACAAATGATTTTTTAATATCATTTTGATGAGGTGTAAGCGGATAGATAGTATGAGGTAGCTGAATTTCAGTATTTAATCATTTCCTGAAAACGACTATAGATTTAAACCAGGCACGTAGCCCCAGGCCCGAGTCCAAGTATGACCTGGATAGAGAGTATTTTCTCCATGCGTACCAAACATGCGATAAGTGAGCTATTGTGAAAATATATATAGTGAATATAAATATAATATAGTGAAAAATGTGTGAACCAGTCGGAAGCCCCACAATGCGTGCCCTTAGCTGTTAGCCTCACAGGCAGGCTAACAAGGTTAGGCCGCCTAACTAATGGTCTCGCCATTGCTGGGTTAACAATAATCATACTTATTATGCCTCCATCTTTTATTTAGTCGTAGGATCGCACCAGCTCATTGTAACCGATGTATCTACTCAAAAAGTTTTTTTTTTACACTTTAGTAATGAATAAACATAAGTAGGTATATTTATTGATGACAACCCATACACCTCTGCCTACCCCTTCGGGGACCCTTGTGGGAAGGCGTGAGGATATTATTATTATTACAACTCAGTAGTTTTTTAATTTTATTGCGAACAGAACAGATAGACAAGGACTCCGTTTTATAATTCATACTACGAGCTTTACGGTGGAGGAAAACATCAAGAGGAAACCTGCATACGTCTGAGAAGAAATTCAAAAGGCGTATGTAATAGTCGTGCTTGAGTAACGGCGATGGACTCGCCATCTGTCACGTTGGCACCTAATATACCTCTGGCGGAAAGTGGGTGGGCTACATACCCCTTAGGGGACCCTTGTGGGAAGGCGTGAGGATTTTTATATTATACTTATATGTACTTATGTATGTGTAAACTTACACTAATGTAAGAGTTACGTTTGTAGATAATTACGATAAGTAATAACTCAATTGTCATTATATACCATCATAGAGGGATTGTCATGTTTTATATTACTTTATCAGCATTACTTTGCGTCATTACATTCTACTCGCTAATAGTAGGTACATGGGAAAGAGTTTGTCAATCTGTTTTTTAATCCTCATCCTTACGCCTTCCCACAACGGTCCCCGAAGGGGTAGGCAGAGTGTATAAGTAATACCAACACACCCACTTACGCCTTTGAATTTCTTCTCAGACGTATGCAGGTTTCCTCTCGATGTTTTCCTACACCGTAAAGCTCGTGGTGTGACTAATCACTGTACTTAAGTTCAGAAAAACTCATTGGTACAGTCGGGATTCGAACTTGCGACCTTTGCGTCGCAGGCAACTGCTCGAACCACTCGGCCACGACGGCTCTAATGTGCTGGGAACGTGCTAAAAACGTAAATGGGACAGTTGGTGACGATGTTTGTTACTCAATCACGCCAGAATAGGTGAACGGAATATGATACAATATGACACAGGGATAGATCATTAATTGTATTATCCCCTAGGATATGTTCTACTTAAGAAAAATATAATCCAAAGGAATTAAGTACTACGCGGGTGTAATCGCGGGGCAAATACTATATAGTAGTAACACCAGTTTTGTAACACCATTAAGCATTTTAGAGTTTCGGCAGTTTGCTCAGAGGCGTGGACGAAGCGAAAGAGGTATGTAAGTCTAGAGAGAACTGGCGCTCTTTACTCTCTGCCTACCCCGTTAGGGACGGCGTGATGTTATGTATGTATCACGTGCCGAACTTACTGACAGAATAGAAGTAGCGTCAAGAGCTAACAGTTCCCGGAACTACAATAAAGAAAAAAAAAACCTTACCTTTTTTTTACCCTAACCTATCTTACCTACCTAATGATAATAATAATAATAAGCACCCATGTGGTTCATGGGTGCTTATTATTATAATTTCTCGGCTTAGCCCGTACCTGATTAAAAAAACCGACCTCGAGTCGAAATAAAAGTCGATATTTCTCTTTATCATCTCTTGAAGCCATCCCACAAGGGTCCCCGATGGGGTAGGCAAAGGAATACAATATTCGTGTTTATCACAAAATATATCTTATCAGCCAGCACTCTGACCACAAGACCAGAAAGCTTATCTTGTATTGACAGTGCTCATAAATAAATACGAATGTGCCCATAAAAAAGATACGGCCATTGTTGAAAAATAATGTAATAAAACTTTACAGTACAATTACCTACTTTTAAAGTGGGTGTGTGGGTACTACCTATACACCTCTGCCTACCCCTTCGGGGACCCTTGTGGGAAGGCGTGAGGATATATAATATATATATATATATATATATATATATATATATATACTTTTAACAACACAAATTTACCCATGTAAATATTAATAAAAGCGTCCATAGGTGACAATAACCGCTTACCATCAGGCGGGCCGCATGCTTGATTGCCACCCAAGAGGTATAAAAACAAAAAAAAGAATACTCAATGCAAAAACTGGAATATTATAAAAATATACTTACGTTTAAATACATTTTACTTTTGGATTCTATTAGTAAGATAATAAATACATTTAAACGTAGTCAGATACCAAATAACTTTATAATTACAGCAGAATAAAAAAAACAAATACTCAAATTTTCTTTTTTAATTTGCTTCCTTTGTGCCTGTCACATATTTACATATTTGACTATATCCTGTCACATAACTGTCTAATTTTCTATAACACCTCCTAAATAAAATAAAAATAAATTTTACGAAATATAGTTTACAAATGTTCGAGTTGGCGTCTACAACGCAAATATTGCAAGTTCGAACCCTGACTGTACCAATGAGGATTATTTCTATTTGTTTATAATAACCACAATTAACAGTTTTTACAAAGAACAGTTGAAACCAATCGGTATCCCGAGGCAACGTGCCAAGAAGACTAGCAGCATTGCTACGCTGGATAGGCAATACTGATGAGTACTTATTTCCTAAGCCGAGATTAATCGTAACATTACTGGCACTATGAAACATCGATGTAATAACTCTCAAATGATTACTTGCGAAAGTGTACAATTTGCAACGTAAGCTCGGAATATCCAATACAAAAATTGTTTGATTAAAAATTTCAGCCTCTTTTATGTGTTGTGTATTTTTGAGCTTTGTAAATATGTATTAATTTTCCAGTTCGCCTGGTTGGAAGCGGTGATGACGAAAGTAATAATACGTTTGTCGACCGAGCGCGTGCCAAATGGACACACCTCCGATACTAAAGAGTCCATTCACTTCCCAACTAGTTCGTGAAAAACACACCTCTACCTACCCTTCCCCTTTAAGGGACCTGAGGGACTTGAGTGCAACAGTGCATAGGATTTGAAAGGCATGAGTTGGCAGTGACCACTCATTGCAGGCTGTAAGTAATGATAAAGAAAGTCCCTCAAATCTCGCCACATGGGTCGAGCAGGGCGATGTTGTGTGACCGTGGATGTGGTAACTAGTACATGCCCTACCTCTGGCTCGGCTTCAGATTACCGCTATATGTTTAGGGTTGCTCAAAAGTCGACGACTATCCGCGTCTAGAAATAAAAACTGCCCGTCAAGCAAATTGGCCAGTGAATAGGAGCTTTAGATTCGTTATGCCCGGCTAGCTACTAGCTAGCCCGTGGTGACAGCAGTGTCAGCTGTGTAGTCGTGTTGTTTGTTGCGTTAATCAGATCAGTCAGTAACTCAGTGTAAGCCAAGTAAAGCGCACGCGTCAAAATGGCCCCGGATAACCTAACCGCACTTCTTTATAAACCAAAAGATTGCAGGCTGTAAGTAATGATAAAGAAAGTCCCTCAAATCTCGCCACATGGGTCGAGCAGGGCGATGTTGTGTGACCGTGGATGTGGTAACTAGTACATGCCCTACCTCTGGCTCGGCTTCAGATTACCGCTATATGTTTAGGGTTGCTCAAAAGTCGACGACTATCCGCGTCTAGAAATAAAAACTGCCCGTCAAGCAAATTGGCCAGTGAATAGGAGCTTTAGATTCGTTATGCCCGGCTAGCTACTAGCTAGCCCGTGGTGACAGCAGTGTCAGCTGTGTAGTCGTGTTGTTTGTTGCGTTAATCAGATCAGTCAGTAGCTCAGTGTAAGCCAAGTAAAGCGCACGCGTCAAAATGGCCCCGGATAACCTAACCGCACTTCTTTATAAACCAAAAGATTTGCAATTAGTAAGTTAATTCATAATAATTTATTTAGGAATTCGAAATTTATGTCTATGTATAGGAAGTAAATATTTGTGTTGGAGTCTGTACTTCATTTAAGTGTTTTAAAAAGTACGTACTTAAATATCTATTTCTTGATGGTTTCGATTATTTATCTTTCTCTTTTGTTTATTATATATCAATATAAGCGCTTAAATTTAATAGCAAACCTAGGTGTGGGTATTTGCCAATAAAACTAACGCAGCATAAACTTTCTGATTTAATCTACTTTTAAGCTAATTGTAATTCTTTATCGGCGTGTTTTCCTGACGATGGTTGCTGTATTTGCGACTATTTGTATTTAATTAAGTACATACTTAAATACCGTCACGGCGAGTCATAGAGAGTAGAGCACAATTTGTGTTGTAGACTAACCAACCTCTTTGCATACCGGTAAATAAAATGTGCGATTTTGTTTTATTTTTGCTTTTGTGTATGTCTTTAGTCAAGCATATTGACGAACATAATATACAATACATTCATACAACTTCGTTATTTTTTCTTCAAAAACATTAAGTCTTTCTTCTCAAACGAAAATGTGTTTTATTTAACAAAACGCGTGGTGTGATTAATCCCTGTACATAGTTAAGTTTAGAAGAACTAATCGGTATATTCGAGTTTTGAACTTGAAATCACTATACTGAGGACAATACTGTGGAAAACTAATGCCAGTAATGACAACTTTTATTAATTTGCTTATCGCTGTCCCTGTGGGTTAATCGTAATCTGTATGATAATTATTATGGTCTTATTATTAGCGCAGTCATTTCTTAGATAACACCTGTTAAGAAGTAAATACCTGTTGTATTTAATAAGATATGAATGTTGCTTAATGTGACTGCCTAGTACTATCTATTTACCATACATACACCTTCTAAGCCTATCGCAATAACGTCGTCCTAATTATACATACACTAGCTACGCCCGCGGCTTTACTCTCATACAATTTTATTACATTTTTGCGCTTGAGAAGAACATCCTACGTTGTAATTAAGCTAATAATAATCAATGGGCAATATTTTATCCAATTCCGTTCAGCCGTTCTGGCGAGATTGACAACAAATGCTCTCTCAAAACTTTTCGCATTTATAATATTTTGTAGGATATCACGCCGAGCCCCTCATAGGGTAGGTAGAGAGAGAAGAGCGCCAGTTATCTCTAGGCGTACATTTATATAATATTTTGGCAATGTAATTTTTGTGTCTATTTCTTATTGGGACAAATAGCGGTATTACGTCAAGTTAAAATTATATAAGAAAATATAATGGTAATACCTTGTAAAAAAAAGAAGAAAAACAAAAGAGCGTAAATTTTAAGAATATAGAAACATAACAGGTTTTTCGAACATTTGTTCGGATTGTATTAATGGTAATAAATAAATAAATACCTGGGACAATTGCACACAAATTGACCTAGTCCCAAAATAAGCTTGTGTTATGGTAACGAGACAACGATATATTTACTTATATAGATAGATATATTCCTAAATTCATAGGACATCCAAGACTAAGGTAGAAATACTCGTGTTCAACGCACAAATATCTGCCCTCAGCGGGATTCGAACCCGCAACCTCAAGTTTCGCAGTTAGGAGCTTCAACCACTAGACCAGACGGTCGTCAATGTCGTGGTATAAAATATTTCACAAATAAAATGCCGTATTAATCAACCGTGGAGGTTTTAATCATCATTTATTAGGATAGCATAATAAGCGCTATGTCATGGATTTTATAAGCTGTCAAGTAATTTGGCGGAAAATAACATTTTAAGGAGAAATGTCTCTTACAGTATCTTTTAATGCTCTAACCTTTAAGCCTGCTCTTATTGTGCCCGCAAATGTACTTAATATAATAGCTTGCTGAATTTGACTTGACGTGTTTGGTGACACGGGCTTCACGATTATCTTACCTCGACTTGAACTCGTCCGTCCACTTGCGATAAGATATTAACAGACGTACTAAAACCAAGAAAATATTTGCGTTGATAGCAAAATGTATATATATATACATATATATATATATATATATATATGTAATGAAATGACATTTCATTAAAAATAATTTACTTGTAGTTAGTGTATTAGGTTATCTGTCGAAGTGACGCGCATTTCAATGGCAGATTTTATTCAAATATTTGATTGTAAAAAACTATTAAATAGATAAATAGAATAATATTATTGAGGATAGAATATTAGTGGACATTAAATGTCGTTTCTTTGTTTTCAGGTGAGATAAAAGTGTAATTTTTTTAGTTTGTTATATTATTGTAAAGTGTGTAAAATAAATCTTTGTTTTCAGAGAAACAATTTGTGTTTACTAGCGAAAATCCTCAGAAATATATCTTATATATATATATAAGCCGTGGTGGCCGAGTGGTTCGAGCAGTTGCCTGCGACGCAAAGGTCGCAAGTTCGAATCCCGACTGTACCAATGAGTTTTTCTGAACTTAAAGTACAGTGATTAGTCACACCACGAGCTTAACGGTGAAGGAAAACATCGAGAGGAAACCTGCATACGTCTGAGAAGAAATTCAAAGGCGTATGTATAGTCGTGCTTGAGTAACGGCGATGGACTCGCCATCTGTCACGTTGGCACCTAATATACCTCTGGCGGAAGTGGGTGTGTGGGTATTACCTATACACCTCTGCCTACCCCTTCGGGGACCCTTGTGGGAAGGCGTGAGGATATTTATATATATATATATATATATATATATATATATATATACTTGTGGACAAAATTGTGTATCTTTATGATGTCCAGCAAAGTAGCGAAGGCACTTTTCTTATGGCGTTAAATAATACAATTTTGAAAAGGGTTTTTTGAAGATTCTGTTATAAATTGCGCTTGTTTATGGTTCCGAAACAATAGATACTAAATGCACTCGGCTTGACATAATCATATAATATTTAACATCCAATATGTATGCAGTCATCCAGTATGAGCAGACTGATGAATGTTTAAGAAGCGAAAGAGGTTTGTTAGTCAGTCTATTGTCTTTGCCTAGCTCCTAGACCTAGACCAGCTTGCGTATATTTGGAGTAAATGCATAAATACCTGCATTTTAAAGTTGTTATTGTTTTCAGGTTCAAACACCCATTCCTGAAATTGCTGATGATGGTAAGTTATAGCTCAGCGCGAGATTTAGGTATCGTGCGATGGGACACACATCATGTGTGACGTGTCTATGGATAATAGATATATTTTCTAGATTACAAATAGTACCTTTACATACGAACGTAATGTGAGTTCATAGATGTTTAAATAAAAGATGGAACGTATAAAACAATAAAAACGATAAAACATTTGACAATCTGACAAATATATAAAAATAATAAATCAAATAACGGACAAAGAACCGTGGTGGCCGAGTGGTTCGAGCAGTTGCCTGCGACGCTAAGGTCGCAAGTTCGAATCCCGACTGTACCAATGAGTTTTTCTAAACTTAAGTATAGTGATTAATCACACCACGAGCTTTACGGTGAAGGAAAACATCGAGAGGAAACCTGCATACGTCTGAGAAGAAATTCAAAAGGCGTATGTATAGTCGTGCTTGAGTAACGGCGATGGACTCGCCATCTGTCACGTTGGCACCTAATATACCTAATATACACCTCTGCCTACCCCTTCGGGGACCCTTATGGGAAGGCGTGAGGATATATTATATTATTATTATAAATAACGGACATATGGAAAGCACAAGTGAAATAAATGGTTGGCAAAATAGATATTCCTATTCTGGCGCTCTATTCTCTCTGGTAACTGCGTTAGGGTCTCGGGGTGACATTGTGTATTTGATAAAGTATGAAAACAATTGCAATATAAACGTCATTTTGTTTACATTTCAAGATAAATTTGAATTAAGTTCTGTTCTCTTCAGTGGTGATAATTAATTATATGAATAAATTTGTTTTCATAAAATAACACAGCATATAAATAAAACACGACTGCATTCAAGGGTCACCGAAAGGAGAGTGGTGGGTGTGTAGTGTAGTACTCACTTTACGTTGTAGATATATTTTAGTTGTCGTCAAGCACGACTGTACATTAATTTTTTAATTCATTATCAAACATTTGTAGGTTGCCACACTATAATTACCTTCACCGTAAAAATCGTGGTAAAAAAACAAAGCATGCAGTGCAGTTTTTTTAGTTTATTTTGAAAAAATATTGATATATATAACTTTTTCGAAGCTGCATACTGTCACCGCAGCACGTATAAATTAACGAATCTCAGTAAAAGTGTACTTATCTTAATTGTCTTTACTTAACTTTTAAACGAACAATGGCGAGACCAAAAGTCCTACTGTTGATTAGTTTACAAAGTAAACCTATTATAATTTATAGAGGTGCTCCTGCGCATGGACTGCGTCGGCATCTGCGGGTCGGATGTCCACTACTGGCAGAGCGGCGCTTGCGGCTCCTTCGTGCTCAAGGACCCTATGGTCATGGGCCATGAGGCCTCCGGTGTCGTTGACAAGGTACTGGTTCTTTCCAAACACTTCTCGTTCCTCCTCACATTATTTTGTATACATACATACATACATACATCATCATACATACATGTATCATCATACATACATGTATCATCACGCCGAGTCCCTCACGGGTAGACAGAGGAGTACAGCACCAGTTCTCTCTAGAGATTTCTTAGAGACTATAGTCTCTTCATACGTGCTCGCTAATTTCGAGTACTCTTGACGATTTTTATTTTCTAACGATGATGAGGCGAAGTCGGCAAATTTTGTATATTATTCAATATATATAACTTTTTCAATATATGAGATCTGAAATTTAATTGGGCTCAAGATTTGAGTAGGAAAATTTTTTTTTCTTCATCTTCCTTCCCTGTCATTCCGCTTTGAATGAACGTTTCGAATGTATTGTATGTTTTTGTACGACGAAACAACGACGAAACCTGTCACGTGCATAGATATTGATGGCATGTAATTTTATTATCATAAATTACAATAACTTATATAAATAAGTTCGAAATAGTAGATAAACATTTTACCTACTATTTTGATCGTGAACGATCGTAGTGCAGACCAAGGACATACGACAGCAAACCAACAACGTACAACTGGCACAGATGCTAAATCCGGCTCCGAAACATATATTAGAAGCTTTTTTTTATTTTGGAGGTGTGTTTTATGTATGCGGTAATCGCGTCACACCCACGTGACGTGCGTGGCTTATGTCACTTTGTGCGAATATGAATTATGCGTTATGAATTTAGAGTACATTTTCGTTTGTGTAGACCGCTGTTTGCGTAGAATGAATTACGTTGTACGTAGTACGAAAAAAGTACGGTGTATATTTCGTAGAGTACGGGGTATGTATCGGAGTGATAATTATCACCCCTACCACCACATCCAATAATATCAATTAGTTATTTTTTCGATCGACCAGTTTTTAAATGACCTGATTTGGTCCTTGAATTTTAAATTTGAAATGGGAACACTGCGTTAGTGGCCAGTACTAAAGCAAAACTTCAAATAAATACAACACTATTCATCCTTAAAGTAAACGTAGAACAGATCAACAATAAAAATACATTCTGAAAGGCCTAGATAAATGTGTCGTCTCACTTTAAAAGTTAAATTAAGTGATTGTATCGGATGTGTTCAAGGGCGTTTCAGCCAGCCATCCTGCCGTCCCTCTTATTAACAGCCACGCAGTATATGTGCGAGCGAGATCGCAATCGCCAAGTATATTTAGCTGCTATTTTATGATCTCTATTCTTAAAAGCGTCATAGTATTCCATCTCGTTTTATTAGGATTCCGTACCTAGTGTGCCAGTGGGACCTTATTTGCCTTAGGTGTCCCTCTAGTATGGTGCGGAACCCTACCTGTGCGCCCGTCCGACACTTAAGTTGACCGTTTCCTTGATCAGTCAATGAACCGTGTAGCGAATATTACTTGTTGGACACGGCGCAATGATAGACTACATTACTGACATTCTTAAAACGAATATTCAAGTTTTCTGCGTTGGATCTTTTGCGTGGTCTTACTCTGCCTCTTCTTGCACAAACTTATGCTTTGTATCTTTGTATCTGTTTAGTTAATCAGTCTTCACCCATCCTTTCTATATTTCCAAACCAACGTAACATGCCTTTCTTAATTTTTACAATCACGCCCTCATTCACGCCAGTTGATTTGCGAATCTCTTCATTGCGGATTTGATCTAAGATCGTTCTCCGCACTCCGCACATTTTTCGAAGAGATCGCATCTCAACTGCATTTAAGCTATTTTCATACTTTATAATTATAGGTAGATAATTATATAATTCTGCTTTGTCATGTGAACGCTAGGCTAGTGACAGTGAGAGTTAGCTTTTGTCATGTGAACGCTAGGCTAGTGACAGTGAGAGTTAGCTATGAAACACGAGACGTATCGTAATAAAATGTATCTCATTAAGTATGTTAATTGGTTCGATATTCAAAGTAAGTTTAAATTCCGATTAAAACATTCAACTCGAAACATAATCCACATGCTTACGAATAACATAATAAAACCACATTCCAACTAACCTAGATGAAACGATCGCACACTGTCAGGAGTAGGTACTCGAAACTCGAAGGGTGTATGAAGAGACTCATGAATGTGGATGAAGCGCATGATGTCTGTCTAGAAAGAACTGGCGCTACCTACACTCTACCTTTGAGGGACACGGCGTGATGATAATATGTATGTTCCTATGTATAATTTAGAACCGGGGAGGCCCAGCAGTGGGTGCATGTGGGCTGAAAATGATGATGATTGGTTCGAGTAGTTGTCTGCGACGCAAAGATCGCAAGTTCGAGTCCCGAATGTACCAATGAGTTTTACAAAACATTAAAAAAAATATGAAAACAGTGATTAGTAACACCACGAGCTTTATGGTGAAAGAAAACATCAGAAGGAAACCTGCATACTTCTGAGAAGCAATTCAGAGGCGTGTAAGTATAGGTAGTGCTTGAGTAACGGCGATGGACTCGCCATCTGTGACGTTGGCATCTAAAATATATCTCTGGCGGAAAGTGGATGTATGGGTATTACCTATACACATTCTGCCTACCCTATGAGACCCTTGTGGAAAGGCGTGAGGATATGATTATTATTATTTGTATGGAATCGTGACTTTCGATTCCTCGCGCTATTACGAGCGGTATTACGATTGTTTCGGTGGATTGAGTTCTTTATATATACGTGGAGGTTTTTAAGTCATTTTGGGGTCGTTGCCAAACTAAACGACTCTTATCACAGCTGTATGTGACTTTTACAGTGACATATCAGCGAGTGGCAGTGTCAATAGTTCATTGACCCTGTTGAATTAACACTTCGAATAAAATAACAATATTTATTTATTTATCCACAATCATATACACATCCTTACAGTCCATAACCAATACGATGTTGAAAGGAAAAAAATATAATTATACTCTTAGTAATACATGCATTGAGCATGTATGAAGAGACTGATTGACGAATTGGCGAAGCGAAAGAGGTAGAACTGGGCGTGATGATATAATGATGATCATGATAAATTAATGTGTCTAGAGAGTCTAACTGGCGCCCTATACTCTCTGCCTACCTCGTTAGGGACTTCGGCGTGATGATATGTATGTATTTTAGCTAGCTATTCTATTCTCTCATGGTTTGAAAGCACCCTATTAAAAACCACTCGGACTAATGTGGTAATTTTTTCATTATAGATTGGAGCCAAGGTGACTCACTTGAAACCCGGCGACCGCGTGGCCATCGAGCCCGGCGTACCTTGCCGCTACTGCGAGTTCTGCAAGACAGGCCGCTACCACCTCTGTCCCGACATGAAGTTCTGCGCCACGCCGCCCTACCACGGGAACCTCGTGAGGTACTACAAACACGCTGCCGACTTCTGTTACAAGTAAGTACTGTCTACACGTATTGTTAGCTTACTTGACTGAGTGTAGGCGTAGCTAGGTAACCAAAGGCCCTGGGGCAAAAAATTACTAGGGCCCCAAGTAATAATAATAATATATCCTCACGCCTTCCCACAAGGGTCCCCGAAGGGGTAGGCAGTAGGGCCCCAAGTAAACTATTTAAAATCGTTTGTTCCTTATTTGTCGTTTTCCAAATTTGACATACTCCAGATTCGTCGTAATACAGTCGGCTCCATAATGAAATAAAAAAAAATATACAAGTTGTAACATATTTTAATGAACAAATTAAAACTAAGTTGCCGTTATTAATGTCACGTTCCTGAAATCAGTTTTTTTTACTTTCCGAATTTGGGAGGACTTTCACTAGTTCAATTACCCTGATATTATATATAATGTGATATTATTGTAAGTGGAAGAGCAATAAAGAATTATGATTATGATATAGTTTGTAAGTCAGAGTCCGAGCGGCCTACTCGTGTATTGAACGAATGTTACATCAATTGTTTCTGCAAATGACAGAATTTCGCGCCATAATGAATCTATGGTACGCGCCAGTTTTACCTGTTATTATCGTCTATGGTATCCAAAACAATATACAATAAAGACTCTATACACTTCAAAATCCCTTCACTTCAAAACAATGATTTACTAAATTACAGTTATAATAAGTATGTATGTATGTACGTAATGAAACCTTGGTGTAATTGCAGACTCCCAGAGCACGTGTCGATGGAGGAGGGTGCCCTGCTGGAGCCGCTGACGGTGGGCATCCACGCGTGCCGCCGCGGGGGGCTCTCGGCGGGGGACGTGGTGCTGGTGCTGGGCGCGGGGCCCATCGGCCTGCTCACCATGCTCACGGCCAAGGCCTACGGGGCCAGCAAGGTGCTCATCACGGGTGAGGGTCACTTCAATGCGTTTTCTCCTGACAGATTTTTTTTTAAATTGACTGCGGTAACCATAAAGTTTATGGACACGTAGGTTCTAACTACCTTTATATATTTTTTTATCATTCTACTAGTCTCACTAAATTACGTTTCGGAGTGAATATTATATTAATTTTAATAATGTTGTCGTTTTATGACCTTTGGAGATTTTTTGCATCGTTCAGAGGATATATTCACAGCACCCTTCTAGAAGATAACTGTTCTATTTTCTGCGACAGAAGAGAACAAATAGCTCCAAGAGTAACAAAATCACAAAATCACTCAAGGCAGTAGGGAGTAGGGAGCTGTATCTAATTTGGAACTGAATGCACTCCGATAGACATCCTGCAGTCCCGCCTCGACTTCGCCAAGACGTTGGGTGCGGACGCCACGTTGCTGGTGACGCGCGACTCCAACGAGGCGGCGCTGGTGTGCAAGATCCACGAGCTGCTCGGGGGACACCCCGACGTGTCCTTCGACGCCAGCGGCGCGCAGGCCACCGTCAGGCTCTCCATGCTGGTACACTCGCTTAGAACAAGCTTTTATTTAGAATGGTACCGACTGTACCAATGAGTTTTTCTGAACTTAAGTACAGTGATTAGTCACACCACGAGCTTTACGGTGAAGGGAAACATCGAGAGGAAACCTTTTTGTTTGAGAAGGAATTCAAAGGTATGTATAGTCGTTATTGAGAAGCGGCGATGAACACGAACACGCCGGTGTGCGGATATAGCACACCTCTGCCTACACCTTCGGGGCCCCTTGTGGGTCTCAAAACCATCGTGAGAAATTGGATTGGTGTTCTACGTAGTATAAACTTTCCTCACAGAAACGCAGTCGCAGCCAAAAGGCAATGCTTTTGGAAGTATTGTATGATCCTGTAATGAGTAAGTTTCCATGACTTCCAATGGTATGACTATGGCAGCAGTGGTACTAGCGACTAGTCTAAGCGCGATAAATTTGCCTTCTTACTTATGTTCCTTGAGAACTCTCTCTTAGCGTGAGTTCCGGGAACTTTTACTACATAATCGAGCAATAGCGAGACCAAAGGCTCTCTGAGGTGCAAACACCGCTAAGGGCACATGCATTGGGTTCGCACCTCCGTTTAGAGCGTTGCTGACGATCTAGGGAGTTTGAAATTTGCCTCTAGTTGCGAAAAATTAATTTCACTTCCATCCTTATGTCGTCCCCTGTAGGCCACAAAATCGGGTGGTGTCGCCGTACTCATCGGCATGGGCAGCCCGGAGCAGACGGTGCCGCTCGCTGGCGCCCTCTCTCGGGAGGTTGATGTCAGAGGCATCTTCAGATACGTCAATGAGTTAGTTTTTTTTATTTATTGAAAGCCAGTAACATAGTTGTATGTTTGACAAAAATGTATGTTACCACAAATGTAAGCGGCGTTAGCGCACTAATTTACCCGAATTTAAATAATTCGCGTAAATTATATAAATAATATTTAGATTAAAGTTTATAATTTAATTAGTAAGTTTTTTTTTCAAAGAAATACAACAAACCAAATTTTATCTATATTGTCACAATCATTGTTTCTTGACTAAATTTGTGTTTTTAATTATCAACTGGTAACACCCAGCCGGCAAATGGTAAACTTAACATCAACCAAATTTGCTTCTTACAATAACGGCCGGTTGGACTATGGTAACCCCTTGCCAACAAAGGGCTTGTTTGCCAACTTCATAGTGTGCAAACAAGAATGTGATTTCCTTGTAGAATGAGATTTTTCTTCAAATATGTATATCATGACGCTGAATCACAAAAGCGGTAGGCAGAGACAGCAGAGCGCTAGTTCTCTAAGTTTTTACAGTGCCTCTTTTGCTTTTCGTTTCGAGTACTCTTTTAAGTCCTACAAGTTTGAGCTAATTTGAACGTGGTCTTCCTACTTTGTTCTTCCGGTATTTATTGTCAACAAGTAACATAATGTTTCTCAGATATCCCATTGCTCTCGCGTTGGTAGCGAGCGGCAAGATCAACGTGAAGCCGTTGGTGAGCCACCACTTCAGCATAGAGGAGACCGTCGAGGCGTACGAGGTGGCCCGCCAAGGCATTGGCATCAAGGTCATGATCCACGTACAGCCCAGAGACACCAACAACCCGCAGAAATTCTAGAAACCTAGCACCAGAAAATAAAAACTAAATCATGCTCCAGTCTATTTTTACCGGTTTATTTCTACCATAATATTTTGAAACATAAAAAAATATGTTAATATATACAAAATATTTTCAATATTATTTCTGTTTTTGGTATAACTATATATAATAGAATTTAAGGATTCAACATCATATTGGATGTGCTCACATCATTACAATAGGTATATTTAGTATTGGCAACTAAATATATCTCCAGCAGAAAGTGGATGTGTGGGTGCTACTAACACACCTCTGCCTACCCCTTTGGTAATATACCTATATTAGGTTAATAGATTGAAAAAAATACAAATATTTTCTATCAGCTTTGTAATCATAAATAGTAGAGAATAAGCCTGGTCGAAATATGTAAATATCGTTAGGTAAGTGATTTAATATTGTAAAAAATTGTTGCCTGTTTTTAACATTTATTTATAAAGTTTTTTTATCTAGGGTCACCTACATCTTGTCAAGTACAAAAAGAGAAAGACATATATATTTTTAATAAAAATAAAATGTATCTGTATTGTTTCATTTGACCTGGTGTCAACTACTTTTGCTGTATTACATATATTATCTATGCCCCTCAGTTTCAGTCGCGATATATTTAATTATCTATGCCAACTTCAATTATAAATTTTCAAGGCTTATCTATCGCGTTTGTTTAGTTCTACAATATATCATGTGTTAATCAAGCTTTATGCCAAATTCCATTTAATTTCGTTCAGTTGCTCTGTCGTGGATGAGTAACAATCATTTAACTGATTTCTATTTTGTGTCGCTAGATGGAGCTATACTATTTTTACAGCACGCGATAATGTCGTTCTTTTCGTATACCTGGTGAATTTGGTTCTCAAGTACAGGTTATCTGTCTACCTTTGAGTAAGCGCCGGTCCAGCAAAGCAAGGTGCACTGTACCAACAAACCCCAAATGATATGGGTATTACTTTCACGTAGAATGAATTGTGGTTCTTTAGCTGAATTGACACAAAAAAAATGTAAATAAAGGCGAAGATTTCAAAGAAATATTTACTTGATTCATAAACACGCAGATCAGATAAATCTATAACAATAGCTTAGATTATAGACAAGAAAAAAAAGGAGTAGAATAAAGATACAATTAAAAAGCAAAATTTATTTCCCCCAATGTGCCAAGAAGACTAGCAGCATTACCAAGCTGGATAGCAATGCTGATTCTCTAAGCGAGATATGTTCCAGCCCGCTTGGCACGAATGGCCTCTATTAGACGACGCGAGACCAATTTATTGTTAAACTGTATATTTAGGTAAATATACAGTTTAACAGCTCTTTGTTTCACTAGGCTGCAATATGTACAAGCTGTTTGCATCAGCGTATATAATATGGTTTTTGTCATCAAAACTAACTCCGAAGCAGTCATTAATAGCTAATACTTGATCGAGGGAATTAGTCTCCTTGTTAGCCATGTAAATGCCATTTTCAGTACATACATACGCTTTACCACTGATGTCTGTTGATATGGCTCTTATTACTTCGTCCGATTCTAATTCCTTATACAAAATAGCCGTCTTAGAACCTTTAGTTTGTCCGTAAAGGCCGGTGGCGTTACTGAAAAACATCATGTTCTCATTGTCAATAACGAATTTGTCCACCTTGGTGTCCTCCAAATCGGTAAATCTAACTGATTCGTTGTTTACTAATGTGTACAAGAACTGATCGGGGAACGTGGAATAGTACAATACATCCTTGAAGAATAATACCCACACGTCGACACCATTCAATCCAAACAGTTCCGCTTTGTTTGTCCCATGGTCGTATTTGTAGATGCCCTGGTTGGTACCTATGTATACGTCGTGGGACTCCTGGTCTACCGCTTGGGCAAATCCATTTTTGACATCGCTTAGGACGTCAAATTCTTTTGTTTTCAGATTAATCTTAGCAGTACTGAATACGTCAGCTTCTGCATCAACGGTGTAGCTGAAGTAAAGATTGTTCGTGCTGTAGTCGACGGCTAGTAGATAAGGTCGGTCCACGTCGGTGTGCAGGAGTTCTTTGTCGTGGTAAACATCGTTGATGGTAACCCCGTCGCAATTCCGTTCGATAACACCAGCTCGCGCTGTGATGACTGATATCAATACGATGAGGAACCTCATTCTGTAATGAAGAAACAAATATTAAAATTTGAAAATCATTTAGAATGTCAGTATAAAAGAGATCATATTTTCGCGCTCCCCAAGTGTGTCCAGGGAGGGAGAGGTGTGTTGATTTTAGTAAAGGTGTGTTCGTCTTATTTAGGTGTGTCCGCATACATCACTATGGTAACTACACTGTTAGGGACTCGTGCGTGATGATATGTATGTATGAAACTTCACTGTATATATTTGCAAACAAAAGGAATGGTGTAATGGTGTGTCACTACGTATGGCAATGCTGATGCGCTGAGCGAAATAGCTCAAACCACCATATAAAAATTATAATAATACTTAGATGTGCTCGCGGTTAAGTCCGCGTGGAATTTAACAAAAAAGAATTTATCAATTTCTTAAATAAAAGTAGCCAAACTCCTTTTTAAAACAGCTAACTGCCAGTGAAAGTCCCGTCAAAATCGGTCCAGCCGTTTCAGAGACAAGACAGACCGACAAATATTTTAATAATAATATTTTGGTATATGTACAAAGTACAAAAGTACATTTAGTAAAAAGTGTGTTTTTTTTATATTACAAAAACACAGTCCTATTTTATTTATTTGTATAGATTATAATTAAATAAGTAATTCTAAACTCACTCGGCGTCGCGTCCGTAGCTGGATGATAACTAATTAATGATGCAAATAAATTAACTTTGAATATAATCAAAACATAGATTATGGCATTGAAAACAATTTTAACCTTGGGTTGTTAGTGCCTAACCTCATTCCTAGGGTTCCGTGGGAATGGCGCGTATAGATTAATTTATAATTGTGTTTTGACATAGCAAAGCAAAAGTCTAGTAGCAGTAAATTTTTATTATTAAAAGAAAGGTCCGTATGTTCCCAAAAGGCTACCGAAGGAGTAGGCCGTATGTAACATAATAACGTCTTTTCGTCTGAAATATATTTTGGTTTCGAGTACTCTTAATGTTCCCTCGTACTAATACTCGAAACCGACGACCATGTATGAAGAGACTGATGAATGTGGACGAAGCGAAAGAGGTATGTAAGTCTAGAGAGAACTGGCGCTCTATACTCTCTGCCTACCCCGTTAGGGACTTGGCGTGATGATATGTATGTATGTATGTATGTATATATTTTGGTGCCAATGTAACAGACTGCGAATCTGTCGCCGTTGCTCAAGGACGATTATACGTACGTATTTTTTTCTCAAATATACAAGTATATCTCTCGATGTTTTCCTTCACCGTAAACTTGGATGTCACTGTAACTACTATACTAGAATCTAAATTTTACTCTTATGGTCAGAGCTCCTGAACTCCGAAGCTTGAGGTTTTATGTATCTATCTATCTATATAAGTAAGTATACCTTTGTCTAGTTACCATAAAACAAGTTTTGCTTAATTTAGGGTGATGTGGAATTGTCCCAAGTTATTTATCATTATAATAATTAAATTGACCTGTATTTATCTATTATCATCATCGGGTGGATTTACTTTGTATGAAATATACTTAGTATTTACAAGGCATCACACAAACGTATGCATTTCACGTATGAGGTATATACCTACTTACACAGTTATTCACCGGGATAAATTGTAATTAATTATATAATTATACATATATATGATCTCTTATCGTAAGTCAAGGCTGGTAGGAGCTCGCAGCACAAATTATTGTTGACGAGAGTTTATCTCAAGTATTATATAATGTAAAAAAGTCTGTTCTATCAGTCACAATTTTAATATTGTTCAGTAAAGAATGGCGGAGAACTTCGCAGCGGTTCTTCACGGGCCGTACGACGTGCGAGTGGTGAATAAATAAATTAATTAACTACTAGCTCTGTCCCATGGTTTCACCCTCGTGGAATATAATTTTATGGTTTCTTTTTTCTTGGAACAAAACATATACCTACTTTGTGTTAATGATCGTTGACACAAACAACTGTACCGAATTTCTTCCCATTCGTTATTCAGTTTTTGCGTGGAATAGGACTTCAGTCACATACTAACGACTGAACCGATTTAGATGAAATATTTTGAGTGTATTCAAGTGGATTCGAGATTTACGATTGGACCCTACAAGCGGCACTGCAATCGTGTACTGGACAGCTAGTCTTAAATATTAAATCAAGGTGTACGCACAACCCAATAATAAGCGTTTTTTTTCATACATAACTTTAACTTTAACAACAAACTCTTTGGTGTCATAGATTCGTTCTTGTTTCAGGAAAAATGGCCCACGCCTGAAATCAACGACGATGGCAAGTACCACTTCAGTAAACCTTCATATTAGGAGACGTGAATACTGTTTATTTTTGGTCTATCTTCATTGTTTGTTGAATATTTCGTTTTGTCAAAGATTGTTGAAAGTTGAAAGATACCCATATTACGACAAATTACCTCAAAAATTTAAATTCAAAGTATGAAAAGTGGGCTTCCCATGACTTTTGACATAGAAAGGGCCAATATTAGACTTTAAAGTGCGAGTAACATCATTTAGACCTTAAACTGCGATAAATTCCTGTGTGTAGAGGTCCTGGTGAGAGTAGAGGCTGTAGGGCTCTGCGGGTCTGACGTGAAGTTGTACACCACTGGCAAGTGTGGCTTCGATGTGATCACGGATCCCATAGTAATTGGACACGAGGGCGCTGGCGTTATTGTACAGGTACAAATCGGCCTGAACATATTTTTTAAAATACCACCCAGAGCCCAGTCTCTTCATCGAGCACCCTTGATGTCAAACTCTTCTGATCAAATCCCACGTCCTCCTCATCGCTCCTCTTTGTGGGGAGTGTGGATGGGAGAGACACGCTAGTGGACACAAGCGACACGTCTGCTATCTAAGTACGCCCCCCGATCCCCTATCGGAATGTGAATAATAATTTCCCTTCTTATCTAAAAACCCTTCAGGGTTTATGGAGACTAGACTAGACGTAATGGGCCTCTATTATGTACAAAGATCCTATGTCCTTTCGGTTATTCTTGTAGAAAGGCGTACCTAAGAATATATTATTGTTATTAATTACATCTAGACATACCACTCGGCCACCACGCCTTCCCACACGGGTCCCCGAAGGTGTATAGGTAATACCCACACACCCACTTTCCGCCAGAGGTATATTAGGTGCCAACGTGACAGATGGCGAGTCCATCGCCGTTACTCAAGCACGACTATACATACGCCTTTGAATTTCTTCTCAGACGTATGCAGGTTTCCTCTCGATGTTTTCCTTCACCGTAAAAGCTCGTGGTGTGACTAATCACTGTACTTAAGTTCAGAAAAACTCATTGGTACAGTCGGGATTCGAACTTGCGACCTTTGCGTCGCAGGCAACTGCTCGAACCACCCGGCCACGGCTTTATATATATATATATATATATATATATATATATATATATATATATATATATATATATTTATTACATTCATTCGTCAGTCTCTTCATATATAGGTACCTACTTGCTGGTTTCGATAATGAATGTGGACGAAGCGAAAGAGGTATGCAAGTCTAAAGAGAACTGACGCTAAATTCTCTCTGCCTACCCCGTTAGGGACTTGGCGTGATGATATGTATGTATGTATGTATTAATTACATGTTCTTTATTGTGTACTCGAACAAAAATAATATCCCATTGCTCTTCATTAATTATGGGAATAGCGCGTATTAGTAAGGTAACCGACCAAGTGTCTTCTGACCTGACATCTGCCAACTTAACATATCTCTGTCAGGTGGGTGCGAACGTGAAGCAGTTGTCAGTGGGCGACCGGGTAGCTATAGAGCCCACCCAGCCGTGCCGCCGCTGCGAGATGTGCAAGCGTGGGAAGTACAACGTGTGTGCCACTCCCCACTACTGCTCCTCGCTGGGCGCGCCCGGGAACCTCTGCCGCTATTACAAGCATATCGCCGACTTCTGTCACAAGTTTGTTCAACACTATTTAACTCTTGAAGTTTGATCTCATATTAGGCATTATGTCACTTATACTTTGCATCTAGATTCCCGTAGAATCAAGCACAAGGTAAAAAAATTACAAGACCTTATTTTTTTTATACATACATGCTTTATTGAAGTAGAAATAAAACACCGTTAATAAATTAAACCAAACTAAGCTAAATAAATTCAATATAACTTTTTTGTAGAATACCCGATAACTTGACGATGGAGGAAGGTGCGGCTGTGCAGCCCCTGGCGATCGCCATCCACGCGTGCAACCGGGCAGAGGTCAAGCTGGGCTCCACCCTGCTCATCCTGGGGGCTGGGCCCATCGGCCTGCTGTGCGCCATGAGCGCCCGAGCCATGGGGGCCACCAAGATACTTATGACTGGTCACTGGTTCATTTTAAGTAAAACTATGAATACTGATTAGTCACACCGCGTGCTTTACTTGCGTACGTCAGAGAAGAAATTCAAAGGTGTTATATGTATCATGCTTATCTATCACGTCTGCTGCACTTAAAATATTACCCTAGCTCTCGAAAAGTGGGTCCCTACACACCTCTGCTATTCCTCCGGTGACCCCTGTGGGAAGGTGTTATGATACAAGAATATGCTCGCATCCCAACAGGTCTGTAAGCCTAGTGGTCTGATAAATAAATACTTATGTATGTCAGGGTTTAAACTTGCAAAATTAGCGTTGCACGCGCCTACTGGAAACACTCGACGTCCACGGCTCCCATTATAAGAATATTGGCTGTCTATAAAACTTCATTGCATTGGTAATTTTGTTTCTGGCTTATAGCATATCCTGGTCCTATATATGTTAATCCAGCTAATAATCTGTCTGTGCCAAATTTCCTCCAAATCCGTTCAGCCGTTCTGACGTGATTGAGTAACGAACATCCTCGCAACTTTCATATTTGTAATGTACTAGTAGGTCTTTTTTTATACAACAAGAGTGGCGAACAAGCATACGGATCACCCGATGGAAAACGGTTATCGCAGCCTATTTACGCTTACAATACCGAAGTATTACTTGCGCGTTGCACTCTGTGTTCGGAGAGTTATACTATGTTGGCAGCATAATGTGACTAATCCTCTGCTGCCAAGACAATATAACAATCCTCCCCCTCCCCAAGGAGCACATTACTGGAAACATTATTCACAGGAACACAACACAAAAATTGTGTTATTTGGCTACGGACATCTGCCCCAGACGGGCAGCTCCAAATTCGAAGGGGAAACCCGTTATGGTCTCTTGGTTTATGTGAACCAGGATATTATGTGCAGACGTAGTGCAGTCCCGTCTTGACACGGCGCGGGAGCTGGCTGCGGACTATACATTGTTGGTGAGAAAGGAGCAGTCAGACCAGGAGACAGTGGACGACATCGTGCGAGTGCTGGGGGCCAGGCCTGATATCAGCATCGATGCGTGTGGCTTTGGTTCCGCGCAGAGGGTCGCATTGATGGTAACTACACTGCCTGCCTACAATATGACTAACTGTCCCCCACCAGAGTAAAGTTAGTTTTTTTCTGAAATTAGACTTATGTGTATCCAGCTAATACCTATTCTACTATAGAAAGTGCCATACACGAAGACGCTCCCCACCAATTTCTAGTCGAGGGGGTATCCAAGAGACTGTTGAATGTTTGTTGAAGAGAAAGAGGTATGTATTTAAGGGAACTAAGTAAAAAAGGAACCGAGGAGATTATCCCACCTCATATCATTTTCAACAGTCTTCCTTGGAGTCACATTGGATCACAAATTGCAATGGGGCCCCCACATTAATGGATTGGCGAATAGACTCAGCTCTGCAGCATTCGCGGTAAGAAAAATCAGACACTTGACTGATATCAACACAGCCCGTTTAGTTTATTTCGGCTATTTTCATAGTGTCATGTCTTACAGCATTCTTTTATGGGGTAATGCTGCAGACATTGGATCTATTTTTGTGCTGCAGAAGCGGGCTATTCGTGCAATTTATAGCCTTAAGCCTCGGGATTCTCTCAGAGAATTATTCAAGGAAATTGACATATTGACCGTACCATGTCAATACATATTCCAAAATTTGTTATATGTTAGAAAGAATATTGAAAAATTTAAGAAAAATAGCGACTTGCATACTGTGAATACACGGAACAAAGATAAACTCCATGTTCCTACAGCTAGATTACACAAAACTAGGAACTCATTTGTCGGGCAAGGTATACGTTTTTTTTAATAAGCTACCTCGGAAAATAATTGAATTACCTTTTGTAGAATTTAAAGCTGTCGTTAAAAGTAAATTAATTCAAAAGGCTTATTATAAAACATCAGATTATTTTAATGATGGCCATGCATGGCAATGAATTGCTCCTCTTGTACAGAGTTTATATATGTAACTACCCCTACGTAAAGGGAACAAATGTTAAAAAAGCAAACCGGGGAGTTTGTTTCGCCGTTTCTTCTCCTGGCAGGTATTTTTTCTTGGAAACGGTGGTAACTTTAGTCTATATTAAACGTGACGTTCAATAAGTGTTCCCTGTGTCCCTTATGTTGAATAAAATATTTTGATTTTGATTTTGATTTTATCACGGTAAAAGCAGCTATATATTTGAATATTAAGTTTTTCGTTAAATATTCCGTGTTTATTGTGTTTTTTTTTTAATTAGAATCATAGATTTTAACATTTTGAATGAAATTGATTGCATTTAGAGCGAGATGGCGCTCTAGTCGTTCTGCTACGGGGTAGGCAGAATCCTACAAATATTACATATACCTACCTACATACATATCATCACGCCGAGTCCCTAACGGGGTAGGCAGAGAGTATAGAGCGCCAGTTCTCTCTAGACTTACATGCCTCTTTCGCTTCGTCCACATTCATCAGTCTCTTCATACTAATATTATGATTGCGAAAATTTGTGAGGTGGAATAAAACTTCCTCTTTCACGCAAAAACTACTGAACGGAATTGGATGAAACACAGAGATACATACAGATTATTGGCAAGATCACATCACAAATAGGATGTGTTGTATGCTGGAAAAATCTGTCAATGAAATCAAATTTACGCAAGGCACAGATAGTATTTACAAAAGTATGTGTGACTATTGTGTTGCGGTGCAGGTGACGAAAGACTCGGGAATGGTGCTGGTGGTAGGCATAGGAGCACCTACAGTGGAGGTGCCCCTCACTGCTGCACTGCTGAGGGAGGTCGACGTTAGGGGCTCCTGCCGCATCATGAACACGTAAGCTTCAAATCCGGGCTTAAAGTGCGTTGCAATCAGTGGCGTAGGTAACCAAAGGCTCTGGGGCGAAAAAAATACTAAGGCCCCAACTAAACTAGGTATTTAAAATCGTTTGTTCCGTACTCGTCGTTTTCTGAATTCGACGTACTCCAGATTCGTTGTAATAATAAATATAAACTCAGTAGCCATTATTAAAGTTGCATTCCTGGAATCTGGTTTATTTATGTGAGAACTTTTAATTATTTCAATATATAGTTTGTTAGGTATAGTTTTTCGTATTAGTTAGTAAATTGATTAAATTCAAACTTATCGACAATACTTTTTAAACAACGCGTAGTTACGATGTATGTTAAAGCACATAATACGTTTCGAGGGATAGCATGTGACAAGCACAAACTCACGCAGGTTACCACACGTTTCATTCGCGGAAACTTACCACGCAAATGGTTACGCGCGTTGGTAATAAAAAATTATCGGATCGTTGCGCGGTCTAACGGCTCATTTTTTACTGTTTGTAGAACGAAACGCGCAATGTAAGCAAGGGTTCCCTTAGGCGTCGAGAGTCGCCGCGTCCTCGGTTAGGGTCGTAGATGTAGAACGAACTCTACCGAATCATTCGTGTGAAAGAGATATCTGATGCGTCAGAGTAGCTTGGCCTATACCACACGCCATTCCGCGGCAACGTCAGCCACGTCTCGTCAGTTTTATCGCGACACGACACGCGTTAATTGTGTGGATAGTTTTAACAGTGATTAAAAACAGTGAATATGGGTGAAGAATTCATTGAACTAATAAAAAATCATGAAGTGCTATACAATACAAAACTACTACAATACAGAGACGTCGGAATGCGAAACGCGGCGTGGGAGGACATTGCAGAAGAAACGCAAATGTCAGGTATGTACCTCCATCTATTACGCTCCAACCAAAATACTTCACAAAATTGTATGCTTATTTTCAATTTTATTTGCGTATTTCATAAACAATATTGAAAAGGCATTTAGCAGGCATACCACGCTCTTTTCAAATAGCTTCACAATAGGTATTTTATCATTTATGTAATGTATTTTGTTCCACGGAATATTTTGTTCCATATATTTTTTTGTTAACATTTGTTCATGACATGGATACTAGTCTTTCAGTCGAATACAATTTTAAAATTGTTCTAAATGTATTGTATTAAAATATGCGTCGTCACATGAATCTTGAAGTTATTGAAAGTAATCGTTAGCTGTAGTACATATGAACATGCCTCTATGTCAGGGGTAATATACCCAAGTTATACAATTTTACAAAATTTTATATAAAAAAAAGGCTTGTTGTTCTACCGAAAAGCAGTTAAACTCAAGGAGAACTGATTCGACGCGAATATCTTTAGTTTACTTCGTGACTACTGAACGGATTTTCATGAGGTTTTCATCAATAGACAGACTGGTTCACCGGGAAGGGGTATAATTTATTAAGGTTAAAATACAGTCAAAGTTTACTTAGTTATGTTCCTGTGTGACTAATTTCTTGAATTACATTGTAGTTCAAAATACTTTACGTATATTGTTGCAGTCCCCGACTGCAAGGAAACATGGAATAAATTGCGCAATTGTTACACAAACGCATTAAAGAGGCGTATTAATAAGAAACCTAGGAAGAAATCCATGCCTCCGTGGCACTTGGCCAACCAGATGTCCTTCTTAAGACCCTTCCTTGAAATACGCACCGCAGGAGAAGATGAGGAAGACTCAGATAATTCAGAAGACGACAGTCCTCCCCCTAAACCGCGAAAACAGACCACACCTAGTAACTATAAAAAAATCAGTGCACAATTACAAGAAAAAAGAAAGAAAGTGGATAAAAAGCCTGAAGTGGACCAAAAGCCCACCATTCAAGTGCCCAGTCAAAGTGATATGGACGAAACTGACTTACTTTTTTTAAGTCTAAGTCAAACATTTAAAAAGTTGCCCAGAATGGAACAGTGTCGGTTAAAGTTTGAAATATTCAAAAGTGTACAGGAAGCGGAGTTACGACAGTTGGAGCACCAACATTTTGTAAGGGTTACATGCTTAAAAAATATATTTCCGAAATATTTTATTAAAAAAAGGTCATTTCATTTTACAAAATTGTTAACGTTCTTAAAATAAGTAATTGCCGTAGTGGTCGAGTATTCGCCTGCAGCACAAAGATCTCGACTGTACGAATGAGTTTCTCTAAACTTAAGTACCTGCAGGGATTAATCCCACCATCAGATTTACGGTGAAGGAAAACATCGAGAGGAAACCTGCATGCTGCACGTCGGTAAAACTCATAGTATTCGTAAGTCTAATTGTGGTTGAATAAGATGGACTCGCCATCTGTCATGTTGGCACCTAAATCGCACCAATAAAAAAATTGTTGGGTATGCAGAACAAACATGACACATGCAACGCAACGTGTGAGCCTCACGCAATTTTGTTGGATTGCCTTATCACTAGAATATTTAAAAAAAATATTTGTAATTTTTGACAGTGCACAAATGTCTGTCAATGAAACAGTGGTCCATATCCATAATGATGATTTTTTACTACGCCCAACTTAAACTTAAACGGACAGTATACCCTATACTGTCCGTTTAAAAATAATTGTAATCTGTTGCAAAAATATTAAATAAATAAATGAATTAGTGCCTCAAAGGACCAAATAACGGCCAATATACAAAGTTTTTATTAGATTTTTAGTCATAATGTTACGTATTATAAGACAAGTATATCTACCAAGTACCTAGCCGTTCCATATTGTCTTTACACTTGTCAATGAGCATTGAACATGAACATAATAGAAGTAGTTAAAGTAGAGTTTTTGAACCAGATTCTGTGAACACGGCAGGTTAAGGAGAAGGAGCATTAGGTGAATATACCACTCGCAATGCAAAAATACTATGGACGCATGTCTGAAATAAATTATTTGAATTGGTAAAGCTATTCTCACGCTGCTGACACACAAACACTTGTGAGCCAGCTAATACCAATCGGAATAGGTAAATATTCCTCAATGCAACATTGTCCGGCCCCCAGGTATCCGCCAGCGATAGCGGCAGTGTCGAGCGGAGCCATAAGTCTGAAGAGGTTCATCACACATCATTTGCCTTTGGCCAGGGTTAAGGAGGCGCTGGACCTCGCCGCCTCGGGCGACGCCATGAAGGTCATTATAAACGTGCAAAACTACACTGCTTTTTATTTCAATATTATCCTCTTCCTACAAGGTCCCTGAATAATATAGATGTATATAGACGTTTCTAGACCAAATTAGGGACGTCTTGAAAAAAGGTCAGGTCAAGAGTACCCTAAACCGAAGAGCATGTATGAAGAGAATAATGAAAGTGGATGAAGCGAAAGAAGTATGTAAGGATCGTAGCAAGTGGAAAGAAGTGGTCTCTGCCTACCCCTACGGGAAAGAGGCGTGATTATATGTATGTATATATATATATTGCCATCCACGTAGTATCCCTATAGTTTATAGTGTAAGTGTGCAACCTTCCACAAATGTTTGAGTATTATCAATACGCACTGATCACCTATGAGTGCACACGCACACTACAATAAATAGAGTAGGATCAAACTCCCGGCATCACGCGTCCCCCTCGCCTATAAATAGGTGGGGCGCTACTTCGTGGATGGCACTATCTATATACATCTCTATCTTATTCGGGGGCCTTGTAGGAAGGCGTGAGGACCCACACATCCACTTTCCACCAGAGATGTATTTTAGGTGCCAACGTGACAGGTGGCGAGTCCCCGTTGTTCAGGCACATACGCAGGTTACATACTCCTTTGAATTTCATCTCAACTATCGATGTTTTCCTTCACTGTAAAGCTCGTGGAGTGACTAATCACAGTACTTAAGTTCAGAAAAACTAAGCTGGTATTCAAACTTGCAATGTTTGTGTGGCAGGCAACCACCCGAACCAACCAATCTGCCACCAAAACCATAATATTTTATTCAACGTAAGGGACACAGGGAACGTAATATACTTAATAAAAAAAGTTACCATGTGGATAAGGGTACCACGGCTTATCAACATAGTTTGACATATATATATATAAATAAATACCTGGGACAATTCCACACAAATTGACCTAGTCCCAAATTAAGCAATGCTTGTGTTATGGTGACTAGACAACGATATAATTTACATATATAGATAGATAGATATATACTTAAATACATAGGACAACCAAGACTAAGGTACAAATACTCGTGTTCATGACACAAATATTTGCCCTCAGCGGGATTCGAACCCGCGACCTCAAGTTTCGCAGTCAGGAGCTCTAACCACTAGACCAGACCATCGTCATATATATTGGTGGCCATAAATGCAAACACATATTCAATCAGTCTCTTTCCATTTATACATATTTATTAAAATTCCTCTTACATACTAACAAAACATGTGAACATCAATTGAGTTTATTAAACAATTATCATAACGCTTGCAGAATCAATCTCTTGGAAATCAGAAAACAGGGATTCAAATCTAAAACATCAAATGTTATTAAGTCCGCTTAGAAAATGAAATGAATAAATATTACACTTGCATAGAGAACAGGAAACTTCAATTGCGGACTGAACTGTGTATTCCAAATGAGTATTGCTTTCAAAACTGTACCATGGATAGTGAAAGTTATCTTTAAGTTTTGCGGCTCAAAGCTGAAATTGCAACGTCAGTACTTAAGTTTGCTTTGGTTGAAGACGCCCGGCCTGGTGAGTGCCGTTTTCGCCTTCGGTATGGGCATGGTGCCCAGCCTGTTGCCGCCGCTCACTGCAAACATAATATGACATACATACATACATATAGTTATGTTTTTGTATACCTCGGGACAATTCTACACATATTGACCTAGTCCCAAATTAAGCAAAGCTTGTGTTATGGTCAAGAGTACCCTAAACCGAAGAGCATGTATGAAGAGAATAATGAAAGTGGACGAAGCGAAAGAAGTATGTAAGGATCGTAGCAAGTGGAAAGAAGTGGTCTCTACCTACCCCTACGGGAAAGTGGCGTGATTATATGTATGTATGTGTTATGGTTTGACGACCGTCTGGTCTAGTGGTTAGAGCTCCTGACTGGTGTTCATCATACAAATATCTGCCCTCAGCGGGATTCGTGCCCGCGACTTCAAGTTTCGAAGTCAGGGGCGCTAACCACTAGACCATTCTTCAAACTGTCATACTAAAGAAATAATATTGTTCTGTTAAAGTCTTGTTCTTGTATTAAATACATATGTAACAAACTCTTTTTCTATCATTTCAACAATACCAGTAGTTCTTCCTCTGCTAGTACTGCCTCCTTTGCTAGTACTGCTCCCCCGGCTAGTACTGGCCCCTCGGCTAGTACTCGCCCCGCGGCTGGTGTTAGTCCCTCGGCCCCTCGCAAAGGCCGCTACCGCCTTTTTCTTAGCCGCCGAAGGTGCCTTACGCTTGTATCTAAAATAACACACACGTGACACACACTTCAAATATACGAAGCGACACTAGTGTAGTGTAGGACGCCCTCCGACCAGGTGGGATGACAATTTGCGAAGGACTGCTGGCAGATGCTGGATGCGGCATGCTGAAGACAGGGCGCTATGGCGCTCATTAGGGGAGGCCTATGTCCAGCAGTGGACTAGAGTGGGCTAATGATGACATGATGATGATGACGCTGGTGTTAGTTTCCGGATTTTTTTATTACCCCATGAGCGTGTCCCTCACCTCTTCCTCACCCCTCCCCTGTACGTCCTCCTCCCCCGCGGCGCCCCCCGCGGCCCCGCCCCCTCGCCGTCGCTGTCGGAGTGGGCGGAGGAGGGACTCTCGAAATCATTTTCCGGGGTCTTGTTCCCCTCCAACTCGTCCTGGTACTCCATGAGGATGCCTGCAATCGTAGCGGGGAAGGTAACATACTATGCTACTTACTATGTATGGACCTCCTCGGGGTCATATCTGAATCCAGGGCTGAACAACAGTTGAGGAAATACACAGACCGTTGTAAGTATTTTGTCAAACGAGTAAATTGTTTGTCAATATTGTGCAGCTTTCTGGAAAGTTGTACAGCTTTTCGAGCGCATTGGCATAACGTACTTAAATAGGTAGAACGAAATACCTATACACTGCATTGGGGCATTAACTCTACCAAGTAGTAAAACCTCATGTGCCCCTATCAACGAAACGCTTTAAATATCTAGTTCAAGATATGCGGGCGTTTGTTTGAAAAAAATATTGGCATTGAATTTGATAACGTGTGTAATTTAGCTCACCCAACTTCTCAATGGCATAGCTGGCGGTGATCTTGAGCAGGTTGACCCCGTACTTGTCGTAGTTGGCCTTGGTGATGTGCGGCAGCGCCAGCATGTCCGCGGGTGACTCGGGCAGCCTCGCCGCCAGCGCCCGCAGCGCCGCCGCCGGCAGCACCGCGCCCAGCGACGCCCCGCGGTGGGCCGCCATCTCCCTGCGCCCCCCATGCCCATATATGGCCCCCCCGCAGCACCGCGCCCAGCGACGCCCCGCGGTGGGCCGCCATCTCCCTGCGCCCCCCATGCCCATATATGGCCCCCCCGCAGCCCCGCGCCCAGCGACGCCCCGCGGTGGGCCGCCATCTCCTGCGCCCCATGCCCATATATGGCCCCGCAGCACCGCGCCCAACGACGCCCGCGGTGGGCCGCCATCTCGCCCCCATGCCATATATGGCCCCGCGGCCCGCGCCCAGCGACGCCATGATTGGGCCGCCATCTCCCTGCGCCCCCCCTGCCCATATATGGCCCCCCCGCAGCACCGCGCCCAGCGACGCCCCGCGGTGGGCCGCCATCTCCCTGCGCCCCCCATGCCCATATATGGCCCCCCCGCAGCCCCGCGCCCAGCGACGCCCCGCGGTGGGCCGCCATCTCCCTGCGCCCCCCATGCCCATATATGGCCCCCCGCAGCCCCGCGCCCAGCGACGCCCCGCGGTGGGCCGCCATCTCCCTGCGCCCCCCCTGCCCATATATGGCCCCCCCGCAGCACCGCGCCCAGCGACGCCCCGCGGTGGGCCGCCATCTCCCTGCGCCCCCCATGCCCATATATGGCCCCCCCGCAGCCCCGCGCCCAGCGACGCCCCGCGGTGGGCCGCCATCTCCCTGCGCCCCCCATGCCCATATATGGCCCCCCGCAGCCCCGCGCCCAGCGACGCCCCGCGGTGGGCCGCCATCTCCCTGCGCCCCCCATGCCCATATGGCTACAGCACCGCGCCCAGCGACGCCCGCGGTGGGCCGCCATCTCCCTGCGCCCCCCATGCCCATATATGGCCCCCCGCAGCCCCGCGCCCAGCGACGCCCCGCGGTGGGCCGCCATCTCCCTGCGCCCCCCATGCCCATATATGGCCCCCCCGCAGCACCGCGCCCAGCGACGCCCCGCGGTGGGCCGCCATCTCCCTGCGCCCCCCATGCCCATATATGGCCCCCCGCAGGCCCACACCCGGGGACTTACCTCTTACAATTCTCGAGCTTTAAATACATGTCCAATCACTCAAATATAGCTCTCTGTAACTAAGCATGAGACGAAGCTAATATATTACAAATAAAACCATGCGTTAATACACTCAAGCAGACGTAGCGCATATAATGTTTTCCACGAGTGTTTCCCTCGTAAGCCAGGGGTCTCAAAAAAGGTTATGGCGAGTAAGCCTTCGTCTCTCAGAACTCTCAGCCCCTTAGTTACAATGGGAACAAGCGGTCGCACCTGCAGGCCTCGACGAGGTCGGCGTGGCAGCGGTCCTCGAGCCGCTGCAGGGCGGGCAGCGGGCCGCGGGCGGGCGGCGGCGCGGGGCGGGGCGCGTCGCGGGGTAAGGCCGCGCCCGCCTTCATGGGGAACACCACGCGCAGCCCGCCGCGCACCAGCCTGCCACACCACACACCACACACCACATACCACACACTCTCAAGCGCTCTTGGCTTTCACGCTTGGGGCACACGAGTGGCGGCGGGACCGGCTCACTAGGACTGGCTTTATAAAAAATACACGACGAGCTTTACGGAGAAGGAAAACATCGTTATATTTGCTGCACGTGGCATGGCCCAGGCCATAGTGGCAGTGTGTGTGTGTGTGTGTGTGTGTGTGTGTGTGTGTGTGTGTGTGTGTGGGGGAGGCAGTACTTGTCAATGTGCGGGCCGGGGCGCACGTAGGCGGAGACCATGTCATGCGCGGAGGCCATCAGCTCCTCGGCCAGCAGCCCGCGCACCACCATCAGCCGCACCAGCCGCGCCGCGTCGCCGCGAGGCCACGACTTGCATCTGACACAGAGCTACACTCGTATACGGGCCTAGATAAGTGCCGTGTTGGCCGACTGGTTCGTATATTCATCAGCATCGAAAAGACTGCAAGCTCGAATCCCGAAGAGTTTAAAGCAGTGAATATAATCCGTACGGAAATATTTCGCCTTAGGTGGGGACGGGGGACGGGGGGCGATAGGTTGCCTAGTGATAGCGAGGCACATGAGACTGTGGACGGTGAAGACCTATTTGCATAAGAAGAGAAGAGAGAAGAAATATCACAATTAAGAAAATAAATTGATGTATGATGTCTTCAGTTTACCTTTTAGAAGATTTTATTGTAAATTTGTAGTAATTTTAAATTAACCAAAAATGTAAAGTGGTCACCTTCCGTGTATGGGGCTGTCGATCAAGGCAGCTATCCGGGCGCCGGCGGCCCCGCGCAGGGCCTCGGCTATGTGCAGCAACGTGAAGCGGGACTTGCCCACCTTCTGCACGCATTGGGCCACCAGCTTGCACTCCTCCGTCACGTCCACCGGCTGGGAGGACAGTTGCACTCATAAAGTAACGCCAACGAGACAATGTGAACAATGTTTTTATTTTATGTTTACAAAGTTTTTTAAAGAAATTATACATACATACATACATACATATAATCACGCCTCTTTCCCGTAGGGGTAGGCAGAGACCACTTCTTATTATTATATGTTTAAATTCTTATCTTCCTAATTAGTATTATTAAATTATTTATAAAAGTCCGAATCAAACCGAACGCAAATAGGAATGAACTTATCACAAAATCGCGGCCCTAATGTTGAAAGCTTTCTAGTACTACAATGTTTTGCGAGGGTCGCAGGCGACGTACCTCGCACTAACCATCCAGATGAGTAGTTGAATCTACTGCGGGCTATGTGTCCCTGGTACTTGGTAGTCGTGTTGCGTGTGGGTCGCATTGGTGTATCTCTTCTGGATGAGTGGTTGGGCCTACTGCGGGCTATGTGTCCCTGGTACCTTTGTAGCGGTGTTGCGTCAGAGTCGCAGGGGGTGTACTTCGCTCTTACCATCAGGTATGGTGGTTGAGTCTACTGCGGGCTATGTGTCCCTGGTACCTTTGTAGCGGTGTTGCGCTAGAATCGCAGGCGGTGCACTTACCGCCTGGATGAGTGGTTGAGTCTAGTGCGGGCTATGTGTCCCTGGTACCTTTGTAGCGGTGTTGCCCCAGAATCGCAAGCGGTGCACTTATCTACCGCCTGGATGAGTTTGAGTCTAGTGCGGGCTATGAGTCCCTGGTACCTTGAAGTCGTGGTGCACTCGGCAGTTGTCGCAGGCGGTGGGGCTGTCCTTGCACAGGCGGCGGTCGTAGCGCTCGCCGAGGTAGGCCAGCACGTGCGCGCGGCGACACTCGGCCCTGCTCTCGCACAGCTCCACCACTCGCAGCAGGTTCTCCTCGTGCACGCGCCGCGCCGCCGCCGAAGTGCCGCGCTCCACTGCACACCACCCATACCTTGGCTGCTAGCCCGTCCCATCCCTACCGCGCTTTACTCTACGCTCAACGCTCCCCTCAAAGCCAACCTCCAATGGGGATCGTTCGCGACTGATGTCATAGTACAACTATAGCTATACCACACGGTTTCGCTGGCATAATTTTTTTTTAGATTTTATTTGAAGAGCTATAGCATAACGGGTTTCACGATCGAACTTGGAATTGCCCGATTGAGGCAGGATCTCCACGCTACGGTATCAGTTTCCCAATAGGTGGATCGTATGCTTGTTTGTCTTTCTTGTCGTAAAACAATATATGTATATACGAAATAAAACATGTTTTGTATTAATCCAGCGAATAATCTATCTATCCCTGTGTTAAATTTCATCCAAATCCGTTTAGATATTTTTGCTCGAAGAAACAAACATCCTCGCATTTCTCATGAATAATACAAGTAGCGCGTAGTGTAAATGTAAGTGCAGTGTAAGTGCAGGGCCCGCACGCATGAACAG
Organism: Drepana arcuata; assembly: GCA_016069955.1. Taxonomy (NCBI): domain Eukaryota; kingdom Metazoa; phylum Arthropoda; class Insecta; order Lepidoptera; family Drepanidae; genus Drepana; species Drepana arcuata. The sequence continues at coordinate 22,119 of JACCPG010006617.1, read as the reverse complement.
CCGGCGGTAGCGCACGACGTCGGCGTAGCAGTAGTAGAGCAGGCAGTGCGCAGGCGCAGAGTCGCGGCCGGCGCGGCCCGCCTCCTGGTAGTAGCCCTCCAGCGACTTGGGCAGGCTGTGGTGCACCACGAAGCGCACGTCCGCCTTGTCCACGCCCATGCCGAACGCTATCGTCGCGCAGATCTGCGAGGCGATACGACCTAGCGTTATTTCACGATATAAAAATACCTTGGTACACTTTCATGCAAAAGTCTAGAGAGAGCTGGCGCCCCCCCTTAGGGACCTACGTTATACACGTAATACCCCGTTAGGGACTCGGCAGTATGTATGAAACCTAACCAACAATAAACGATAAATAAAGAAGATATTTTCAATCTATAATAATATCACAGAAGCGACCCCGATAACGACAAATGTTGGGGCTTCAGCAACTCCCATCACGAGACAATTAAAAACATATGAATGAGTGTAGCTCACCACCCTATACTTGTTAGCGAGCCAGTGCCCTTGCAACGCGTCCCGCTGGCCGTCCGCCAGCCCCGCGTGGTAGGCAGCCGCCTGGATGCCCGCTTTCCGCAAGTCAGCCGCCACTGCCTCGCACTCCTTACGCGATAGGCAGTATACTATGCCGGAGTCGCTGTCACACATACGTAGCTATATTGAACAATATGGTTAAATACGTTTGGGCCCGAATTTTCGCTGTATGCTTATAAGCTGGAACATCCCATTGAATATGTTTTATACCAGGAAAAAATCCCAATCAAATCTAACGCAGACAAAACCGCGGGGCACAGCTTTATACAATATTATAATTAGATCTACTACTGCCGTGGTGGCCGAGTAGTTCGAGAGGTCGCCTTCAATACTAACACCGCAAGTTCGAGTCCGGACTGTACCAATAAGATTTATAATGCGACTTTTGTGTGATTAAGTAGATTTTCTTCTCAAACGTATGCAAGTAAAAGAGAAGGCAGAGACCTACTTCACTGTATACTTTTGAGAAAACATTCATAGACTTTTAGAGTTGCGATGGACACGACATCTGCCATAGTAGGGGAGCCCAAGCGGGGATTTCGGGATTTACTAAAGCGCGGCAGATTAATATACAGGGAATACCTTATACCCGGTTAACTACCTCCACCAAACTTGAGCCCCATATATAAGGCCGCCCGTGAAGGATACAGGATCAGAACTTTGCTGCCCTCCCCTTTCTTTACGTCACTCTCAAATTGTCGGATTAGTGGAATATACGGTATAACAAAAATAGCTACTCACTTAAAGAACTTGGTGCGAATGACGTCAATAATGTCCTTGTTGACGTTTTTGGGTTTCTTCTCGAGCACTTCGAACGACAGGTTGGGCCGGTTGAACGAGCACAGGAACCTTGCCACACAAGGGTTGGACACAATCATGATTTTTATACACCACTATAATATATCTGTGGCGGAAAGTGGGTATGTGGGTACTACTGATATACCTCTGCCTACCCCTTCGGAAAGGCGTAAAGATATGTTAAATACTAAGATTGCAGAAGCATAGTGGCATAGTACTGGCCTCTGCCAGGCCCTCCTGGCAGAGGCCAGTACTAAGCAATTGTTCGGTTAAGTAGTAAGTTCCTAGCGCAAACACTACGAGGGTCAATAAAAAAACAGGTTAACACCCCCTTGGCACGCTCTTAGCTGTGTTTGGTTAGAACCTCAGAAGTTCCTGGCTGGAGATTTCGGTCTCCCTATTGTTCAGCTGGCGAAGCGCCTGCAGCCGCTTGTAGGGGGGCCTTACCACTTGCAGTGCGTGACGCGCAGCTGCCGCAAGATGTCGGGGCGCACGCGCGGCGCGGCGGTGGCCGTGAGCGCCATGAGCGGCGCCCGCGGGAAGGCCTGGCGCAGCGCCTGCAGCCGCTTGTAGGGGGGCCTTACCACTTGCAGTGCGTGACGCGCAGCTGCCGCAAGATGTCGGGGCGCACGCGCGGCGCGGCGGTGGCCGTGAGCGCCATGAGCGGCGCCCGCGGGAAGGCCTGGCGCAGCGCCTGCAGCCGCTTGTAGGGGGGCCTTACCACTTGCAGTGCGTGACGCGCAGCTGCCGCAAGATGTCGGCGCGCACGCGCGGCGCGGCGGTGGCCGTGAGCGCCATGAGCGGCGCGCGCGGGAAGGCCTGGCGCAGCGCCTGCAGCCGCTTGTAGTCGGGCCGGAAGTCGTGGCCCCACGCCGACACGCAGTGCGCCTCGTCCACTACGAACCTACACACATACGCGCGCACTTAGGTGGCAAACAGGCTGCGGTTCGTCTGATGTGGTTAGCGGTTATTGTGGTTTACGACTTGCGCACACTTTTCGAAGAACTACTTTGAAGATACTCTAAATTTGAGTTTGGAAACAGCGTAACAGATCGGTAAGTCTAGAGAGAAACCCCATGGGGACCAGACGAGAACATATGTAGAAAATATATAATAGTAATAATAATATCCTCACGCCTTCCACAAGGGTCCCCGAAGGGGTAGGCAGAGGTGTATAGGTAATACCCACACACCCACTTTCCGCCAGAGGTATATTTGGTGCCAACGTGACATATGGCGAGTCCATCGCCGTTACTCAAGCACGACTATACATACGCCTTTTTGAATTTCTTCTCAGACGTATGCGTGTTTCCTCTCGATGTTTTCCTTCACCGTAAAGCTCGTGGTGTGACTAATCACTGTACTTAAGTTTTTAGAAAAACTCATTGGTACAGTCGGGATTCGAACTTGCGACCTTGCAGAGAGTAAAATGAGATACCTGGCGATTTTATCCCTGGAGTAGAGGGCGTCGAGGGCGTCCCTGAGCTTGTTGGAGTTGGTGATCTTCTCGGGCGTGACGTAGAGCAGCTTGAGCGGCGGCTCGCGCATGGCCAGCTTGAGGAACACCTCGGCCGCCGCCGCCGCGGACACGCCGCCCGACAGGTGCGCCGCGGGGATCTGCCCCACGACCAACACGCAACACGTAACACGCAACACGTAGCACGCAACACGCAATAACGACACTCATTCACCATTGAACATCCTAAGGTTTACATTATACACTTCTAATCATAAAAATCGAAACACCCTACAAGTTTGTGTTTGCAAGGATTATCATAGAAATGTGTAGGTATATATGGCACATGTCGTTTAATAGTGAATAATACCTTTCTCATATCTATATAACTCAAAGGACTGACCGACATAGTGATCTATCAACGCACAGCCCAAACCACTGGACGGATCGGGCTGAGACATTGCATGCATGCAGGTAGATGTTATGACGTAGGCATTCGCTAAAAAAGGATTTTGATTAATTCTACCCCCAAGGGGATAAAATAGGGGAACAAAGTTTGTATGAAACTTTGACAATTTTAAAGCGATCGGGCTGAGACATTGCATGCAGGTAGATGTTATGACGTAGGCATCCGCTAAGAAAGGATTTTGATTAATTCTACCCCCAAGGGGATAAAATAAGGGAACAAAGTTTGTATGAAACTTTGACAATTTTAAACCGATCGGGCTGAGACATTGCATACAGGTAGATGTTATGACGTAGGCATCCGCTAAGAAAGGATTTTGATTAATTCTACCCCCAAGGGGATAAAATAGGGGATGAAATTTGTATGAAACTTTGTAAATTTAAAACCGATCGGGCTGAGACTTTGCATGCATAAATGCATACTATGCTACTATATATATGCTACTATGACGTAGGCAACCCCTATACATATTACATACACACACATCCAAAATAAATAAATACTGCGCAGTCACTATCCCACGCGGACGAAGTCGCGGGCTCGTCTAGTTAGGTATATATTTAAAGCTAATAAGGGTGGCGGACCAATTACTGTTATTGACAATTTTTTTTTTTAATTGTCTCTCGTAGCGCGAACTTTTACTACTTAACCGGTCAATGACTAGACCAAGGTCTCCAGCCGGGCACTTTAATGTGCTAAGCAAACACAGCTTACGGGGGCTTAAGGCACAGCTTGTGGGGTACGGACCTCTGCTTAGGGCGTTGCTGGATCGCGACTGGTAGTTTTATGTACATATTTGCGTCTGGCTCGGCACGGGTCGTCGTTTGCGTGGGTCAGGGGGGATATTACGGCTAATCCATGTCGAGCCTCGACGGCGAGGACGGAACAGTGGACGATTGTGAGTAGTGGTCTTCCTGGAGGACCGTTATGTCGTCATCCCGATACAGACCTTCCCTTGTCTCGAGGAAAAGGCGCCACAAACATGCCGTCATCGAACCGAATATATACTCTACCTGTTCAGTTGTTAACTAAGAAACATTCGTTGAAATAATGTATAGTTAATTTAGTCAACAACAGATGACGCTAATAGTATCAATTTATGATATTTAAATTTAATTATACAGTTTTATGAATGCGTCGCTAGATGTCACTGTACCGAGTGTTGCAAAAGCTGCATCACGCTAAAGATGTGTATACTTGATTTGGCTTAAGGTTTGAAAATATATTTGTTATTTGTCACTACCAGCAGTGGTATATTAGTCGAATACAGTTCTAGACGTATATCATTTGCGTTTGATTTTGGGACCCTATTGTACACTACCATTATATATAGGGTAGATCATTAACACTTACATCAAGGGATAGCAGTTTGTTGACCTGATCCAAGATGAGCGATTTCAGTGGCGATATGACAATGGTGACGCCCGGTGTGAGTATGGCGGGTAGCTGGTAGCACAGCGACTTGCCTGCACGATACCATCGACACGGATACAATACTAAGTTACACATCTCATAGCTATGTTTATTCAGCTTCTCGCCTCCCCACAAAAGTTCCTGGACAGGTATGCAGAGGTGTGTACTTTTCGCTTAGATATATTTAGGTACCTATCAGACCACCATCGCCGCTTAACAACGACAAGACATACGCCTTTGAATGTCTTCTTAAACGTATGAAGGATTCCTCTCGATGTTTTCCTTCGCCGTTAAGCTCATGGTGTGACTAATCACTGTACTTAAAATAGGAAAAACTCATTGGTACTGTCGGGATAACATGACCGTGATTTTTTTTTATACCACACGGGTAACAAACAAACATGCGGCCCGCCTGATGGTAAGCGGTTACCGCCGCCTATGGACGCGTGCAACACCGGGGGTATCATTCGCGCGTTGCTGACCCTGCAGGAATCTTTTCACATCCTCTGTAGAACTCCATGCTGTTGTCTCCAGGGTAAACCTCAACGGGGAGCTCATTCCACAGCCTGAGCGTATCTAATCATACTAATACATGTATTATAAATGTGAAAGTTTGTAAGTTTGGATGTTTGCGGTTCTTTCATGGCAAAACGGCTGAACCGATTTGGCTGAAAGTTGAAATGGTGATAGGTTATACCAGACTTTTTTTTTATCCTGAAAATCATTGTTCTTATACTATAATGTATGATGCTCTTTCTCTCTCATAGCGGCTGAACCGATTCTAGCAGAAATATTTCCAAAGCTACTTTTTCGAACTCCACGCGGGCGAAGCCGCGGGCATAAGCTAGTTATAATAATAAAAATGCCAAGAGGTGTATAAGTGTGTGCGAGTGTGTGTGTCAGTAGATGGCGCTACCTCCGCCGGTGGGCATGAGCACGAAGCAGTCGTGGCCCAGCAGCGCCGCGTTGATGACCTGCAGCTGGTTGGGCCGGAACGAGCGGAGGCCGAACCGCTCCTCTAACATCTCCATCATCAGCGCCGAGTGCGGGTAGTCCATGCCGTCGAATTCACCTACAAACGTTGACTCACCATCAAAAACATTATAAAGGTACTAGTAGTCGACCAGTGGTCAAAATTCCACCTTAATTGTAACTTTTACTTTCTTGCTGAGTTTTTATCGGGATTCGAACTACTAATTGTGTTGCAGCCAACTACTCGAACGACTCGGATAACATAGCTTTAATGATATTTATTAATTTTACTTTATTTAGGAACACAAACAGTCTCACATAAAAAAACTAAAAACAAATTTAAATAAAGTTAATACATAGACAAGATCCACAGATAACATAATTCCTGTGGAGCATGTGGTCGAAAGAGCAGTAAACAGAAGAAGAAGAACAGTTAGTGTTCAACAACATTTCTAAATAATGCAAGATTTACATTTTATGATGCTGACAATGATTTAAGGAATTTGAATACGGAGTAATACTAGAACAGTCATTGCACTAACCAGTGACTCCATCATTCTTGGTGCCGGCCTCGAAGTGTCCGGTACCCTCATACTTATTCCCGCCATCCATAGTCATCGACTGCTCCATCAAATCTACCACAACTGGTTCATGTGTGTGTTCTATGTTTTCTTCAAAATCTTCCATCCTATACTCCGGCCACCCATCCTCATCTACAGGTATATCTTTCTTATTCACCATATCTACATCACTCGCACCAGGCAATGAATCACTGATATTCACGATATCCTGTGACAATACATCAACATCGTCTATGGAGTCTATGGGCACACTGTAGTCTTCCATTTCACTTGAATCTTCCAAATTAACTGGCGAATCTCGTCTATCATAAAGCATAGAGTTTTTATTAAAAGGCGGCTGGAATTTTACAGAGCTATTGGCTACAGGAGTAACATTCTTTGGTTCCTCCGCAACTATAGGTTTCAACAATTCACTGGCGTTTTTTATCCTTTCAATAGTGCTCGACGGTACGTCCCTTACTGGTGTGGTATCTACGTTTGACCGAGACGGCCTTTTGAAGACAAACTTACTTCTACTTTTATTATCAGACACATCTTGTTCCGATTGTGGACTGTCTACTTTCGGCGAATCACTATTGGGGGAAAAAACGTCAAAAGACAAAGATTTTTTTGGTAACAAATCTGAGTATATTGTTTTACTAGGTTTTTCTCTATCAAAGTATATGTTTGGCGTAGATGTATCAGGGGATTTCTTTGTGACACTGGCTTCAGATATTTTGTTGTAGGCTTGACTAGATGCCTGATCAAAGTCATCGAGATCATCTTTCGTTTCGTCTATAGACGTATTACTAGTATGCTTGACTCCATTACTATCTGTGTGCGATGTATCGGATACTTGTGAATTACTGGAATCGTTTTTCTGCCTTATAGCTAGTTTTAATTTAGCCTTCAAGTATTTCATTTTGGCGTAAGTTTTCTTATCGTAGCCCGGCAATGATTCTTTCATCCTGTTGGGTATTTTGTCAAAAGCACCACTTATCTTCTCTAATATTTCTATATACAGATTTTTACATTGTTCTATGTCATTGGAGTCCAAATTAGATTTGTCCTGAAAAATTAAAATTAAGTATGGACACCATAAATACGAAAATAAATATACATCCAACTAATATTAGAAATGAGAATGTTGAACAGAAAAAACACTGGACATTTTTTTATTACAGAAAAAATATTACCAACGAAATCAAATTTTACGCAGATGAAACCTAAACGAAAGTGGGTGTGTGGGTATTACCTATACACCTCTGCCTACCCCTTCGGGGACCCTTGTGGGAAGGCGTGAGGATATTATAATTATAATTATTATTATGAAACCTTAACACAGTTGCATAGAAATTCCTGCTTCAAACTCCACTGCGACATCTTATACCTAACAAAAGTGCCTGGCTGTTCCCGGAACTCAAGCTACAAGAGTCAATACAAAAAAAAAAACCACTGCGACATCACAAATAAATGCGAGTTTTTTTGCAAAGCTTTCATAACTTAAGTACTCAAACAGACCATCATGAAACTTTGCACTTGTTCACTGAAATAACATTTAAACTACCTTTTTTTTACTTTTAATCTACAAAACCTTGCATGATATTAAACAATTACAGGGTCAATTAGCGCCGGAAGCCTTTCTCACCATCGTAACACTACTCCATGTAGGCCCCAGTCATGCAACAGTAACTCTGAGTGGGACATTAATTGTACTCATCAATTATCTTTATACATTACCTTCTCATATCTCTTCAAGGCCGGATCACTGGCAACACAAGACAAAAACCCCGCCAAGCTACGATCCAGCTGAATATTACTTGTGCTATCTTCAACTCTAACCTGTCTTGTTTTAGGTGGACTTTTCAACGTCTTTACATTCTTTTCAGCATTCTCCAATTTATTTTTGTCTGGGGAAGGTGTAGCACTCAATCTAACTGAATGGTTGGATGTATTTGCAGACTTTGTTTTTTGCATCTCTTCGAATGCTGATGGAAATTGTTCGAGATCATCCTAATAATAAAATGCAATAGTTAATCATTGGCAAGCAAGTTGCCAATATAAATTTGGAAGCCTCTCAGAAGGGAAGAATGTAGAATCATTACATAATGTTATAATAATAATAAATAAATAAATCTTATTTGTAGGAAAGATTTTATCAGCTTATGACTGGGGTTGATCTTAAAAAGCAAGATATATTTTCAAACGTACCACATCCATATTGTAACTTAGAGCATTATTGCCATCACTAATATTGAGTTGTCCAGCTTCTGTGTCATTGGATCTATGTTGTGTATGTAACAAGTCTATTTTGTTTTTGGCAGCACATTGTTTATGTTGGGGTGTTTCCTAAAATATAATACAATTAGATGTACCCTACTAAAATTATAAATGTGAAATTATGTGAGAATGTTTGTTACTCAATCACACCGGAATTGCTGAACAGAATTTTATGAAATTTGGCACAGAAATAGAATATTAGCTGGATGATATGAGAAATTGCAGGACACAGCTAGTACAATAACACAAATAAAAACATAAAGGAAGAATTTCATTTTGCAATAAAAGTTTTTAAGCTAAGTTGCCAAGTACTTTGAAAAAAAAATAATCCATATATGTTTCCCTACTATTTGATTGACATTATTAATAATAAAGTGAGCATTGTCTATATATACATTGCAGGTATACATGAAAAGTTTAGCTTACATTTTCCTGTGGAGGTATATTCTTCTTCAAAGGGGGAGTCCCTGAAAAATAATGAAATGGCGATGATTTTGTCTATCAGGTTGGTGCACCCAATATTTAAATCAATAGTTGCCCAGTTCCTAAATTATATATACATATCCTCACGCCTTCCCATAAGGGGCACCAAAGTGGTAGGCAGAGGTATATAGGTAGCACCCATACACCCACTTTCTGCCAGAGACATATTTTAGATGCCCCAGTGTGGAACTCATCATGGTGATACGTATATATATATGTATGTACAGAAATAATGAGTAACATTGAGTCTCTAATACAGTCCCTCATTACTGAATGTATCCTTGAATTACTTCTCAGACATATTGAGCAGAAATCCTTAGTGATGTTCCTACACAACATTATTGGCACTAGAGTAGGATTCATGTAACTTAGTCCCATACTTACATGGTGTAATGTTACTCAGTCCTTTGTTACATGATGCACTGTTGGAGCCAGAGGATTTCACTTTGAACACAAATTTGTTTTTCTTTTCAGAGGCCTGCTCCTTAGTTGTTTCACTGAAAAATTATATAAATAATAATGTATAACATTATATAAGGAAGAGAAAATAGATGGGAAGCGAGGAAGGACTAGGAATAAGTTACACAAAGCAAGTGAAAGACAAAATAGTCATTGGTTCATACAGATCAAGGACAGCTCTGGACGGAGATCCATCAGTTACACAAACAAGTAACAAGTAAGTTATAGTCTTTAAGTAATTAAAGTAAGTTTTACTGTTAAATTTATGGGACATGTAACTATAATGTGAGCTTATTTAGTAATATTATTCGTAAGAGATAGTGGCAAAAATTAAGCCAAATCATGGGTGAATTTAATTTGAAAACACAGTTGACTATACTATTTTATAAATGCTTCAAATGAAACGTTCAAGGAAATGTTATAAATTTCAATGTACCTGCTAATCTCTTCTAAAACATTACGACTACTTTTCTTAACGAAATTCATTTTATTCCATTTACTTGTAGGCTTTTCAGGGGCCATTTATTTAACGTATAAGTTGTTTCATGTGTATCTCGAGCGATTATGTAGTCAGAATCAAATATTACAGGAGTAATTCCAATCCTTGTTGTTCTTCTTCTGTTGATTTTATTTTGACAAAATTTTAAAATATATTTAATTTATATTTGTCAAAATAAATTCACGACATGGATACAAGTCTTTCTCATCATGGCATCGATCAATCAAAGCAACAACCACTGCTAATTTCCACAATAATAATATAAAAACTGTAATAACTAATAACCATACAACTACTTGGGTGTAATTTTTTTTCTAAGTATAACTAATTTATAATTTCTGGTGAATATTACATAAGTTATTTTAAATAGTTGTCTGCGGCTACGACATAAAGTACCATAAGAGTATAGATATACTACAGTAGAAATGTACTTGAATATGTTAAAATTCAAATAGTATTGTATCCAAGCCAGGAATCATATTGCTGTTAAATTTTATTGTCAAAATTATTGAAATGATATCTGTCATTCGTTCATTTGTTGTGAATGTGGTAGTTTTAAATTAAAATGTCTATCAGAAAAGTTCTTTATCTAGCTAAAGCGGTATGTTGTAGAAATATTAAGTTACAAACCACTAATATATCGAGACAGAATGTTTGGTTTGTCACAGCGAATTCTGCTAGATTTTACTCGGCCGAAAATATAGGTTAGTTTTTTAATATAAAATATTTTTTCTGAGTATTTAACCGTATTACATTTAATCTGCCTGCCGGTATGCATTCAATCTAATGTAAGCTAAAAGGCATGATAAATACATTTATGCCATTTATTTCTGAGCTTTCAATCACACCATACCTACATTCATTAGCAAATATTGTATTATGTACCATATATTATTTCTATTGACCACACTATTCTGGTAAGAATACTGGGTTTCTGGATGTAAACATATAGCTAGGGTATATTAAATTTGTAGTCATGCAACAACTATAAAAGCCCAAAGATGTCCATTCATGAATAATAAATTGTCTAATATGAATCTTCTATGATAATTTGATAACTGAACTTAGTGTGTAAGAAAACTCTTAATGGAGAATATTTATGCTGTAGCCCCTAAATTAATAGGCCCAGCATCAGCACATGCTGGGTAACTTTGTAGGTAGCAAATGAGTGAGTACACTCATGCCTTTCTTAAATCTTATGTGATAAATCCTCAACTATACTTATTTAGGTGACAAGAACAAGGACAGCAAAGTAGAGAAGGTAGATATCCTCGGGAGGTTTTTCCCACAGAGCCCAACAAACACACAGGATGCACAGGAGATCAAAAAGGAGCAGGAGCGCTTTGAAAAGGAGAACAAGGAGAAGTCTCAGGAGAATGAGAAAAGTTGGAAGAGAATGAAGTTAGGGTAAGAAACCTGGAATTAATAATAAATCATCAATCATATTCTTTGAGCATTGGTATTAGTTGCCTGAAAGACAAAGATTGCAAGTTCGAATTCCGTCTGTATCAATGAGTTTTTCAGAACTTAGTACAGTGATTAGTCACATGAGCAATATGGAGAAGGAAAATAATGAAAGTGAATCTGTATATTATATCTGTATGTTTGAGAAGAAATTCAAAGGAATATGTAGTTATGCTTGAGTTATGGTGATAGACTAGGCATCTGTCACATTGAAAATATATTGCTGGTGGAAAGTGAAGATTTGTGAAGTCCATTAGATTGGAATAATTTCCCTCCTGTTGGCTAACATTTTTCAATTTAAATAAATAATGGAGGAAGGAAGAAAAAGATGACATACACACTGAATTTCATTATAAAAAAGAATAATAAAAACTAAAACCTAAATTTACTTTTAATTAGAAAGTTTTGTGTGGCCTCAACACTAACAGTGCAAAACTCAGTTTCGCAGTGTTTGGCGGTGGTCTCACAGTGATGGGCGGGTGTCTGATTGTGGAGATGGGTGCACCGCGGCGCGGCGACGACGGACAAATACTAGAAGACGAGTTCTCACACCTGCCAACTGTACTGCAGTACCTCAAACGTACCTGGAAAGAGCTAACATTTTACGAAAAGGTGAGTTTTAAGAAAGGTAGGGCATAAAGGGTTTCCTGTTCGAATTTTGGGGCTGCCCAACTTAGGCAGGACCCCCACCTTATAGAAGGCGGTAGCCAAATAAAAATTTTTTTGTGTTTTGTTCCTACGCGGTGAATAAAGTTACCAGCTAATAATGAGCTCCTTGGGGAGGGGAGGATTGTTATATTGTGTTGGCAGCAGAAGGATTAGTCCTATTATGCTGTCAACACAGTATAACTCTCCGAACACAGAGTGGCAACGCGCAAGTGATACTTCGGTATTGTACGCGTAAATAGGCTGCGGTAACCGTTGTCCATTGCGTGGGCCGTATGCTTGTTTACCACTCTTGTTGTATAGACAACTTCCACATGTCTGTCATTGTCTGTCACTGTGATATCAAAATTGTGATTTTTATAATAATTACGACAATACAAGTAAAATAAACACATTTGCAGATGATAAAAGAACCTTCCCGTGAGAAGTTTCTGCCAGACCCACTGCCTGCGCCCTACCAGCCAACATATACACTTGTGCTTGAATTTACTGATGTTTTAGTGCACCCGGACTGGTCTTACCAGACTGGATGGAGGTATACATATAATAATAATAATATATATCGTCACGCCTCCGGTAAAAACGGCGATGGATTCGCCGCCTTTCATGTTGAAACATAAAGTATATCTCCAGGGAAAAGTGGGACCCTTGTGAGAATGCGTAAAGATATACATACTGATAGAACTCAGTATTAATTATAAATGCTTGGCCCATGTGGCGTCTTATTCGCCACAATCATTAAGAACTCCAATGACGTCATAAGTAGGCGTCTTTGGTCATACATAAAAATAAAGACAATGTAGAGTAAGGGGTGTATAACCCATGATATTGAGTTTAACATGTGTAGCCAAAGACAATTTTCGCGTTTTTTTTACCCAATTTGAAGGAGAGAAATCTAAATCACGCGGCGCATGCTATCACTATAAACAATTATATATCAGCAATTCTTGTTATTTGTAAGAGTATGATTATTGTCGGTGTAACTGATGAAGCTTCCAGCATTTGTCTTCGTCCAAAGCCGCGCTTTGATCTACTTTAATACTCCCAGGGCTACTTGAATTCTCAGTTTGCTCAATATTGGCATTATCAATGAAAAGTTATTTGGCTTTCTAGGTTCAAAAAGCGTCCTGGCGTGGACCAGTTCCTGCAGACGGTAGCTAATTCCAACTATGAAGTGGTGATCTTCACAACAGAAAATGCATTCATGATCTGGCCGGTCATAGATAAGCTGGACCCTGAGAACAAATTCATAAACTACCGCCTTTTCCGTGACTCCACGCACTTTGTCGATGGTGTGCATGTCAAGAACCTGGACGGGCTCAATCGGGATCTGTCAAAGGTATTTTAATAATTTTTTCATATAACTGATAAAACTATACATAAAACTTACTCAAATCAAACAAAGCTCCAAATCTATTTATAATTTAATAATTTTTTTAACAACTAAAAGTGGTGATGTTATGCAATAGTAAAATTTAATATTAACCCAATAAAATATTGGATAATGGTGTCATTGTTTAGACCCTAGTTACAGGTATATATTAGCGCTAGTATATATATATATATGTGAGTACTTATATATATGTGGAAATACATTGATAAATATATATTTATATATACGAAATGCGATCTCTTCGAAAAATGTGCGGAGTAACGATATTAGATTGAATCCGCAATGAAGAGATCAACTCGCGTGAATGAGGGCGTGATTGTAAAGATGAAGAAAGGCATGTTACGTTGGTTTGGACACAGAAAGGATGAGTGAAGAAAGATTGACGAAACGTATTCCGCGCTCTATAGAACGCTCAGGCTGTGGAATGAGCTCCCCGTTGAGGTTTTCCCTGGAGAGTACAGCATGGAGTTCTTCAAGAAGGGTGTGAAAAGATTCCTGCAGGGTCGGCATCGCGCGAGTGAGACCCCTGGTGTTGCAAGCGTCCATAGGCGGTGGTAACACAAAAAAAAACATATACAAAGCAAAAGTGTGTGCAAGAAGAGGCAGAGGAAGGCCACGTTCCAACTACCTGGATCAAATCGAACGGACTCTCAAGGACGGGAACGTTAAAAGTACTCGAAACCGACGAGCATGTACCGTAACCGTTGGGGACTTGGCGTGATGATATGTTTATATATATACCTATACTAATATACTTAATATTCACAGGTAATAGTGGTAGACTGGAACAAAATGGCGACCAAGTTCCACCCTCAGAATGCGCTCGTGCTCAAGAAGTGGAAGGGTGCGGACGATGACACTGCGTTGCTGGATCTAGCCAACTTGTTGCAGAGTAAGCTGTCTTGACATCCACACCTTTACTACCTACTGATAGTATATTGATATAATGATGAATACTGATAGTAATTGTGAATGATTGTTTGTTCCTCTCACGTAATAATTACTGAACGGAATTTGATAAAAATTGCTAAAGAGATTTAGAGATTAATAGGTGGATTTATACACGTTTTATTCAGAAAAAAACAATTAAAATACTTTTAAGCGAGGCACAGCGATCTAGTACATAAATACACGTCATACAATATTTTAGGAATGTCATACCAAGTCCGAGGTAAGCTAACTGCTAAGAAATTATCCTATCTACAGCAAAATATTACACTAGAGCTCTATCCTATCTGCCTTGAGATAATAATTGACGGTACCAGAAATTATTAAGGTAAACAGAACGAAAAGTACAGCCTAAGTTGTACAATGCTTCTCTTTAGGAAATGGAGCTACACGCCACAAAGTTATATTCGTGCTGTACGAGTTGTATGATGCAGATTAGGAAGACTGCCTTACTGACTGCTGAAACCTTTGTTGTACAGCGATAGCGATGTCGGAGGTGTCGGACGTGCGCGAGGTGCTGACGTACTATAGCCAGTTCGAGGACCCCATCGCGGCCTTCCGCGACAACCAGCGCCGCCTGCTCGAGCAGATGGAGGAGCGCGAGAGGGACGCGCGCGCCGCGCCCGCCACTCTCACGCACTCCTGGCTGCGCTCCTTCACTCGCCGTTAGGGTTTGTGACGCTCCCCAACACACCCCCACCCCTCCCACCCCTCCCTGCACCACGCGACCGACGTGATACTGGCTCAATAACGTTGGATCAATACGAATCTAGTCCTACTTGTAGTAGGATAGAAAGCACTACGAACCTGTTGGTGCGAGCCAACTAAGATATCCAATTTAAATGTCACATATTCTATACTCATTATTACAGATACAATATAAGTATCATAGATATCCTTCAATTGTTTAGCTTTTTCACAACTTTTCACATAACACAGCTACAGCTGAAATATTAATGTTTTGTGAAGTGTGTTATGTTTATTTTTTTATATATATCTAAACACAGTAAGATGGCATTATATGCTTGTATGTAATATATAATGCGTCGAAAACATCCGAGCGAAAGCAATTATTTTGAGTGACACGTGGTTCGGCATTCCGATTGGTGTCCTGAGCGCCAATCGCAACACAACGAATACTTTTTATAAAGTTCAAAACTAGCTGGCTTATCAGTCTGGTCTAGTGATCAGTGGTCCTGATGCGACGCTTGAGGTCTCGGGTTAGATTCCCGTGGGTATTTATGCGATGAACTCGAGTATTTGTACCTTAGTATTGGATGTATTTATGTTTATACCTATCTATATACGTATACGTATGTATATCGTCGTCTCGTTCCAATTGTACAAACTGCTGAGTTTGGGACTAGGTCAATTTGTGTAGATGTCCCAAGGTATTTATTTACTTATTTATTGTATTTACTGTCCAATTGCACCACGGGATATGAAGTCATTATGTATACACAAGTTTTACATTGATTTAAATGTTGTCTCTACCAGCACAATCCGAGGACTCCAATAAAATTTCCCATGTTGGGAGGTGTCAACTGTATGACATGAAGTGCTAATGTTATTATTATACAAGAGTGAAAGGGACAGACGTACATGACCCTTATGAATCTCTCTTTCACACTTTTGAATATTTCAATAACGATAGCTAGGTAACTTTTTATTATTTTTGCAGTTTTCGAAGACACCTCGGAAGACTGAATATTGTTAATTTTGCTCATTCTACACCAAGTACAGAGTGTCATTGTAATTTAGAAGGTAATTTTGAATAGTGGTGCGTTTGATCAGTACAATATCCTGTCGATTTGCTTAGGACTTAATTTATATAGTGTTTTATGATACATCACTTGCGAGATAATGCTGTCGTTCAGGTTAAAAATTATGAGTGGACAAACCGAGTCGATAAAATTATCTCGTTTGTTAGCACCACCGGGTTTCGACGCGATAGAGGAATGCCTCATTCAATGGAACACTTCATTACATCACAAAGAAAGCACCAGACATACTCCTAAGAAATATGCTCTTATTGTACTGATCAAGCGCCGCTTGTTATACTATAATATGCAATTGGTTGATAGTTCCCAACGTTGAATATTTATATGAGTTAAAATTGTATATGTAGGCGTGACTTTAAACTTTTAATTCGTATTTTAAGTTAACTTTTGTGGGTGCAGGCTATTTGTTTGTGTTACTGTGCTCATATTTCTGTCTATCCGGTAAGTACTTACAAAGAGTTTAAAGTGACGCCCCATTAGCATTTGTTATAATAATGTGTTATTGTATAAATGATATGTATGCGTTGTCAGGACGAATGTGTGGAGTGGTTGTAAAAATTTAGTCATCTAAATAGGAAATATAGTTGTTTAAATAAATATTGTTTTATTTATTCCCACAAGGGTAATGTTAGGCAAAGGTCTAACAACCATTTCGCCGGATGTATTTTAGGTGCCATCGTGACAGATGGCGAGTACATCGCCGTTTCTCAAGGATGTGCAGGATTCCTCTCGATGTTTCCTTCACTTCAAAGCCGTAGTGTGAATAATCACTGTACCTATGTTCGGAAAACTTATTGGTACAGTCAGGATTACAATATCTGCGTGGCTGACGACTCAAACTCGGCCTGCCGGCCACCACGGCTTTTATTCATTCTTCTTCTTCAGAATAAAACAAGTTCAGCTCCTCAGACTTCTCGACCTTAGTATCATTGTGTTCCTTCACCCAAATGTCTAAAAGACCAGCTTCCAACTCGTCATTTTTAAAAGCGTCATAAATTTCGGATTCACTAAAGTTACTATAATTTGCACTTTTACCTTCACAAAGCTTATAGTCCTTTGGTATTTTTTTCAACTTGTTCCAGATTTTACTAAAATTTGCAATGGAGGAGACTTCAAAAGTTTTCTTTTTCTTTTTATAATCTTTACTCCAATCATGTAATTGTTGCACACTATCGTCTGACATGAACGTAATGTGTTCAGGATATAACATGTGAGATGATATATCACCCAAGGAGTTCTGCATCAGTATAGTGTAGTTGTCTCCTTGCTCTATCATGGATAAGCCCGTGACCGCCGTGCAAAGCCTGCTGTCTATTGGATCATAGATGTCACAGCATAACATCTTCTCCTGAGCTTCACTTAGTGTGCTCAACAAACTAGGAGGCCTGTACGGCATACACACTCCTCGCACATCTGTATCTCTTATCAACCTATCGTTATAGTTACTCAATACGCACATATCTTCGCACCATTGACTGCTTAAGCATAGTAACTCTTTTCCATATTCAAATTCACATATTTTTAAATATGTCGGTAGACATTGCATGCCATGAGTCCACCTTTGAACTGCCTTGATTTTATTATTATTGACATTCATTCTCCTCATGTCCATAAGGAATAGATGGTGGTCAGTACCGAAGTAGAGGTATGGTGAGCCTTCACAATATTTGGCTACACTTATATCATTACATGATATGTCATCTGTCAGATCTCTGACTTTCTTCCATCTTTCTATACGGTTATTGGTCCTCTTATCATACAGTGTTATAACATTTCTTGCAACATGAGTGTAATATCCTCTCTCGGATCCAAGTACTGTACTCCAATTGTCAACGAGATGGCCTTTACCTTTTAAATTTACAGTCCGTCCTGACATCCGGTCTAGATTTACTATAGTCAAAATGTTATCTAGTGTTACAACATATAATATATTTTTGTGGAAATCATCAAATGATATGCCAGTAAAAGGCATTTTGGATTCAATTTCCTTTAAATTCTCTATTTCTATTCTCTCATCAGTGAGTATTTTTAGTATGTATACTTTGTTCATGGTACGTAGAGCTACAATATTTTGTGACGAATATATTGTTTCGAAAATATTACTTCCTTCTCCACACTCAAAAGTGATGGCCTCATCAAAATTTACATTCAAGTGTGACTTTGAAAATGGCAGTATGTCTGAAACAATGCAACAAAAAAATCTGAATTTCCTAATAATAGTTACAATTATCATTTTTTCTTAAAAGTAATCTTCGGAACTGGAAGCAAATTGTTGTGCTTTCCTGTATATTAAATAGATAGAATAGGCTTAAATAGATACATTTTTTTTTGTTTAAATCCTATTCTATATTCTGAAAATTATTCATTAGACGAAATTTATTAAGAGATTGTGATGTAAAATAAAATAATTAAGAAACTACTTACATAAGCAGCTAAATTCACTGTGGAGTAAGTAATCATATCCACCAATTGCAACAATGTGCATGTTCCCTTGTCCAGCATAATACCAGTTGTAGCTGGCCTCAAAGTAAGGGTCAGGGTTTTGTTCAAAGTGAGCTGCCAGGTCCACATACACCTTGGGGCAGTGCAGCAGATCGTCTTTCAACCATTCATATTTCCGCTTTCTGCTTGTTTGACCTGAAGGTATGTATACTATGGATGACTATTCAGCATTTGTTTTATCTTTAAGATTCTTAAAATATACTTTAAAAATATCTTAATACTCACGCCTTCCCACAAGGAGTAGGCAGAGGTAAACTTGTGCCCACACACTGACAAAAAAAAAATTTTAATGTCATACCTCATAACCTTGAAATTTAACACCCATTTCTACACATACATACTTACACACCTCTATTCCCAATTTTTTATCAAATGTAGCTCTCATAGGTTGGGTCAGATTGGCAAATTTTCTCTAGTGTTCTCTGTCACTTTGCACAAAAAGAAATAACATTAATATTTACATATCGTTCAGATATACACTTACCAATCTTCCGTTTGTAATCTGTGATCTTCTCCTGCCAGTCCATCTTAGTTTTCATTTGTGCCGTAAGTGGATCGGTACTGTCCACATTCCGAATTTTAGTTATTATATTGGGCAACAAGCTCTTGTATGAAAGCCGTTCGAAATAGCCCGAGTTGAGGCCGCCGTCCCATTCATTACTAAATGCATACAGCGGATGCCCGGGAAGGACAAAATGTAGGTTTTTATAATAATGCCCGTGCGTGGTGCGCCTCTGTCTCATAGTCTGGCAGTAATAGGCGAACACTTTGTTCTTTTTGTTCTTAGACTGTATGTATTCTATAATATTCTGCACAGGCGCTGTGTTGTCGAGGTTTTCGGCCAAATAAGTTATTTCATTTCGTTTCTAAAAAATATATTTAATATTAGATTTTAAATGTTCATAACAGTTTCAAAGAATTGAAACCTGTATTTAGTCAATATTTACCTTCACGTTCCCTTTTGAGTCAACCGCCATAATTGGTCACTTGATTTATCCTTTTACACGAACTTATTAAGTTACTCCGAATTGAGATTTTAATCATCAACAAACTTATAAATAATATTTATTTAAACACGAAGTGCGGTAACCTTTTTAAGCAAGCACACGCCGCCGGCCGCGCCATCCATGCCTGCCAGTTGCCACCAGCTGATCTGATCCCACAATTCCCACAGAGTTCAGAATATCACCACAGGATAAATATAAGTATATCTATACTGTGGTACCACAATCCACCTCAATCCACCCACAGACAGAACACTAACAGTCAGACTCTCAGATAAGGATATTAAAATGAACATTGTCATCGAATAAATTGAATGCTAAGAATATTTTTACATATACATACCACCACCTGTAGTGTGTGGGTATTACCTATACACCTCTGCCTACCCCTTCGGGGACCCTTGTGGGAAGGCGTGAGGATATATATTACATATACATATATCATCAAGCGGATTTATATATCACCATCATCAATAATTAAGCTCGAGGGCCTATAAATCCCTTATTTCATCAGGAATTTATATAATTGAAAGCCTTCACAATAACATTGCAACGTATTTTCATATAAATCTATAAACTTAAATGATAAAAACCATTTTACTGTTATACTATAAATTGTAACCAAGGTAAAACGTTATTGAAGCTCATGTCTTCTACTGATAATAAAACATAAAATAGGGTCCAAAACTTGCACTTTAATATATAGCAATACCAAAAATAAAACAATACAATTTTAAATGAGACACCACACAAAACAAAATGATTAAACCAGTCAATATGAACATCGTGCTAATTGATAAATCACTGAAATTAATTTTACCACAAGCACACGGACATCATTTTAATGTAACAGTATCTCAGGAAAAGATAAAGCTGCAAATACCGTAAACACCAAAATCGAATAAAGCGTCACCAAAACGTCCCTTTTCATTTTGATCACAGGATCAAACTCTGAACCCCTCACTATCAAGTTTTTCTTGCTCAATTTATTGTTCCACGGAACAATTTTACCGTTCTTATCACTTTCTATGCTTAAAACTGGAGATGTATTGGTACGTACTTGTTTCACATAAGCTCCTAACATAACCTCTGGAACAGCTAATACACACGGTGAATCCACAATAGTTGCTTCCTGCGGCAATTCCTTTATCTTTGTACATATCTCCAATGGGTTATTGACAGAGAATGCTTCGCCAAGATCAGTGAAAGAATACATAGTGGATTGACTGGAAGGCTCACTTAATACGCCGAGCAAGGAGTTGGTTACATTCGTACTGTGGCTTACTGTTACAGGGAAAAATTGAGATGGGGCCTCAGTGAATCGGTTCATAAACTCTCTGTCCACGCAATCAACACTTACTTCTTTGTCGGCGCAAATTGGCTTAAATTGCGACGGTTCCTTCACGCTCATTACATCATTTCCATTGTTCACTCTATTGCATTTCTTATTAATTGAGTCTCGATCACCGTCATTAGACAGATAAAAGGAATATATACTGGGATTTGATTCCAATTGTCTAAGTTTATCTAAAGAAGTCATCGATACCAAATCAGGACTCTTGTCTCTTTCTACTTTCTGCTCTAAAACTGCGGCATCTTTTAAAATACATTCAAGTTCTCTGCATTGTTGATCATCGGTTTGACTTATATGTGTCTGGCATGTAGTTATCTTTTGTATTTCGTTCAAAAGGCCAACTAATACATCAAGGGAAGAAGTATACGTAACATTTTCGGCAATATCTTGTTTAATACCATTGTCGGCATAAATTTCACTTGTTTTAATGTGTTGTTTATCATCGGATGTTTCATTGGCCCTAATTACTTGTTCATTTGTGTCAGTTTTGGTAAAATTCATTGGTCTAGAAACGATACTACTTACTGTATTATTATCGTCGGATCTTACAGTGGAATCAGGGCTGTTGTCATTCCCATCAACAGTTTCTTCTAGGTCAGCCTGTATACCATGGTCAGATCGCACGTCAGCGTGTTCCCCTTTGAAGCATTGGCTAACTTTGTCTATTTTATTGCTCTGCAAACACACTTCATTTTGCTCATTTAATGCCAAAACTGATTTGAATTCCGAGTTGCGTTGAGCAGGTTCATATTGCGGAAACGCGTATCCAACAGTAGTAATCTGCATAGGTATGCTGGTTGTCGTTGGTATGTTGGGAAAATTCCAACTCAAATGGGAGTTTGATAACGTAGGACAAATATTAAAATCTGCAAATCTTTCGGACGTGTCTTTATTAATTTTAGCTTGCGAGATTGAAGACTTGAGTAGCATAGATCCCGCGTCTCCCGATTGAAGAAAGAAGACTTGTTGCATTGATTGTTTAGGAGTTAGGGTTAAATTCTTAATCCTCAATCGACTTTGAAAGGTGCCTACAGATATTTTACGATACAGCGCATTTTCGAGTGTCTCCATTTCAGTAATGGAGCTC